>CAVNYN010289249.1:3864-15434 GCA_963692815.1 Nyctanthes arbor-tristis | reverse complement strand
TTCATGAACCAGAACCCACGTTTTATTTTTCTGCAAAGATGACATTTCATCTTTTATGGCTACCCACCAAGAACTAGCATGTTTGTTAGTGATAGCCTCAGCAAAGGTTTTGGGTTCACCACCAGATAATTCCTCAAAAACATTATTTGATAAAACAGCATGATCATAATCATCACGTCTAACGGGAGGTCTAACATTCTCCCTCCTACTCCTATCTCTAACAGTCTCGCCTAGCCTTAATGCACATATCACTACCACTACCAAGTGCCTCAAGCTCAACATCGAAAAGATCAATCAATCCAGCCATCTTTTGTGCCAAAACTTTTAGTCATTGGTGGATTTGTATTAGATCACCTCTGTCCTCCCCATTATAAATCTTGACACCATGATGTCTAATCTGTCCTCTCCAATCCATCGTTAGGAGTGTAGATAATGCTCTGATACCAACTGATATAGGCGGAAGCATAACAAAAGACTAATACGGGATTATAAATGTCAATACACATACAAATCACTCGTTTAGGTGTAGAATTGGAAAATTCCAATAAATTTTATTTTATTAAAAATCTCAACCAACCCTAATAATGAAAAATATGAGTTGAACTAGTAAAAATTAAAACCTAAAATTCATCTAATGGGCCGAAACCCCTAGAATCCTCATCTTCATCAGCACTAGAATTGGAACGCTAATATTATTATTAGCTTCTTTTTGGTTGTAGAAGTTTCAGAAGAAGAGAAAATGCCAGAAATGCAGACAAAAGTTCTTCAAACAAAATGGCCAACTTCTACAACAAGAAGGCGTACTTGAGACAACACAAATTTTCACTGCTAAAGAATTAGAGAAAGCCACTGATTGATTCAATACAAGTGGAGTACCTAGCATATGAGGTCAAGGTATAGTCTGCAAAGGAATGTTGTCTAACAGGAAGATAGTAGCAACAAAGAAATCGAATTCAGTAGATGAAAAACATTTGCAACTTTTTATTAATGAGGTCATGGTACTTTCACAGATAAATCATAGAGGTGTTGTCAAGTTACTCGGATGTTGCCTAGAAACTCAAGTTCCTCTGCTAATCTATGAATTCGTTTCATATGGAACATTTTATGACCATATCTATGAAAAGAATATTGAATTTCCATTGACATAGAACTGTTGCTTGAAGATTGCTACAGCAGTTAGAGGAGCACTTTCCTATCTACACTCGATAACTTGCCATTCCATTTATCATAGAGATATCAAGTCCAGAAACATACTTCTCGATGAAAAGTATGTACCAAAAGTTTCATACTTCAGAACTTCATTATCAGTTCAAGAGGATCAAACTCATGTGACGACATGTGATGGGGACATTCGTATATATATCTATCCACAATACTTTCAGTGAAGGCAATTTACTGAAAAGAGTGATGTTTAAGTTTTGAAGTAGTACTTGTTGAGTTATTGATTACACAAAGGCCAACTTGTGTAGTTGGCCAAGAGGACATAGGATTGGAAACAAGGTTTCTACAATGCATGGAAGAGGGGAATCTTGAAACTATTCTTGACCCCCATGTTAAAGAGCAAGTTACAGCTACGAAATAAGAGCTTGCCGCAGTTGCTGAACTTGCACAGAGATGTTTAAATTTGAACTGGAAGGAAAGGCCAACTATGAAAGAAGTAGCCATCACCTTGGAGAGCATTGGGATGTCTCAGGCATCGTTGGTTCCCGATACTCTTGTTGAGACTAAATTAGGACGGATGCATTTGCCGAAGCCAATATTAACATCTAATGATGATTTCACAAAGACAAGTATTTCTAACTATATAATCCCTTTATCATATGTCTGCCGCTTAAAAATTCACACAGTGTGATGCATATGTGTACCTAATGTAGAAACAAGACGTTTTTGCAATATAAGCTGGGCTCGTCAAATATATGGATACAATTGGTTTGACCAAAGTCCTCAGTGTTGCTTGCAATTATCTAGTTTGTGTAATAATGTGCTTAAGCTGCTAAATCAAAACACTCTCTGATATATAATTAATGTTTCCATTAACATTAAACCAAACTAAACTATTTTAAATTGTTGTCAACTCAAGGAAGAAATGGCATATGACCTATTCAAAGCTGCCATTTACCAAGTCTCGTTCTCCCACCATACGTTTAGCAGGACTATCCCGTTAGATACACACATAGTGGGAGGTTATTGGACAAATCACATAGGGTTGTCCCACACTGGGTCAACTTACATTGTGGTTGTCCAATTATCTCACACCGCATATGCGTCTGGCGGGATAACCCCACTAGACGTATGATGGGAGATCATTTCTGGCCATGTATTGGCACGCGAAATTACTAATAATGCACTTTACATTTTGCTACGAGTAAAGAGTAATGGGGAATTACAAGGAATTGGACTCTAGCAAGACTCCATTTGGAATTACGGATGTTCAATTTTTACCTTCTTTATATATATATATATATAAGAAATATATATATATAAGTAAGTACAAACAATGAAAGTGTTTAGTAAGTTTTAGAAAGATTAAGTAATTGTTGGAGAAATAATAATATTTTACCGTAGATTTTGAGAAATATCAGAAAGCTAGCTTCTCAACTTCTACTTTTAACTTCTCTAATTAATAATAATTAAATTGTTGAATTTGACCCTATATTTAATTCTTTATGTATTTTGATATATTAGATAAAGATAGAAAAAATTGACAAACCTTCTTATGAAACAATCTACTTTGTTTAAATTCTCTTATTGAATTGAATCATAATTTATTTTATTGTGCACTATATTATGTGTATTTTAACTATTTTGTATTTTTTATTAATTGGTTAGTTTCAATTATTCTGTTCCGTTAAAAAAATCTAAATAATTTTTTAATTTCAATCATTGCCTATCGATATTTTGTAATTCTTTGTAAAATATTACATATTATTCCGTAAAAGAAAGAGAAAAAGGATATCATATAATAATAAATAAAAATATTATTTAGATAATGTATTTTTTAGTAAATATAAACCGGCAAAGTAATGAAATAGTTAAACTTACCAAACTTTTAAAAACTACTTTTACAACAATTCTAGAGAAAAATATTTGTTAAATATTAAATCGATTTCTTCTTGCAGCAATTTTTTATCTAACGCAGTAAAAACTAATTATTGGAGAAGTTAAATCAATGCCAGACTAAACCTAATATGACAAAAGACTAAGAATGACAACTTGTTTACAAACCATTTCTGTTTAAAGGAAAAAATGGCTTTTATGGAAATGTAGAGCAAAAGTCTGCATAGTACATGTGAGACATATGAAATACTAGTAGCGAGCACATGCTTCGCACGTCTAATGTAACAGATGAACAACGATGTCAATATAATTGAAGTATTTAGTAAAGTGTTAAAAGGTAATTTTTATTTTTTATTTTCTGGAAAGTTAAAAGACAATAAATTTTTATCCCAGATTATAAAAATTTAATTTTAAAAAAGGAACAAAATCCCCTAAATCTTGACTATTAAAGAATTTTTTTATTTATTCATTTCACAATAAAGAAGTAAAAATGACGAAATGTAGTTGAAAATGTTCTAATAATTTTATAATCAAACTCAAAGGTTGATGTTGGTTTTAAAAGAAATGTCAAAGATTAGTTAATTTTTTCCTAAAAGTTACAACTAAATTATTAAGTTGTGTTTTCTGTATTTTTATTCTTTTTTATTAATTATTATTAATATTATATAATAATCATATTATAAATATGTAATAATTGTATATTTTTTATATAGCTATTATTTATTAAGTCTATCTTAGAATTTTAATTGAATGGTAAGTGTTTTAAGGTTAAGAAATGAAAAGCCAAAAAATGAGTATTGTAAATGATCTAATTAATGAAGTTTTTTCTAAAAGATTCATTAATGGATGAATTAATATGGAATGAAATTATAAGAAAACAAAAAGACACAATAAAATTTTGATTCAAGCAAAATCATGGGAGTCCATTAGTTTTGTCTTACTATGTAGCAGCGCACTCCATATAGGATTCGACTTATATTATTAGCTTATAACATGTTGCTACTTTGAGTTGTTTAATTGATTTAGTTTGTATCGAAATTCAATATAACTTTGGCAGAAGGAAGGTGTCAATAATTCAAAACATATGGAATGGTGAAAGAAAACAATGCTAGCACAACCTTCAAAAGGATAGTTCATGAAAATATTTAAGAATCTAGTAATTAACTTTTGCCAATGAGATCTTAGCTCGTTTGGTTCGGGGCTAAAGTTGAGACAGGTCCTAGGTTTGATTCCTCCATGTGGGGGTTTCCTACATTTTATATGTAGTTTATAGTCTCATAAATAGGAGTTTGATTTCTTGTAGTCTCCTGTATAGGTTTTGTATTGTTGGTTTATGTGGGGTTTGTATTGTTGATTTTTGTGCGCTGTATTTCAGAAAATTATATATCTATATGTACTTATACCACCATGATGCGAATTGTAATTGTTACTTAAAAAAAAAAACTTATAGTATTTTAGAACCAAGAACCATATTAAAACTCTTTATTCTTATTTGATTGTTTTATTAAAAAAAATAAAGTTGAGTTTAATAATTTTTTTAGCTATAATTGAATTTTTTTTTGCACGACTCCTTTTTTTTTTTTTAATTTGTTAGGCTAATTAATAAAGTTTTACTTAGGTTTATAGATGGGCAAGACAAGTAATAAATGGTTAAGATTATTTTAGACTTTTAATTATATTATAGAGGGGAAAAACGGCAATCAAAAATTTCTCATACCTCTAGTCTTTTAATGTAGATAGATATAGATACAATTGATTTGATTAAATTCTGATTTTATATAAAAAAAGTTTGCGAACCGGATATGCTTGTACTAACATTAGTGAGCGTACCTCTTGAGATTTCCGTGTCACCAAACTAATTATGTGTTGCCTTTGGAAAAGCAATGGACATCTTTACAAAAGCTTTAGCAAGAAATGGAAATCCCTGCTGTAAAAGCAAGAATATTTATCATTTTGTCCATTGCGTCAACTCCTGGGGCCTTTATATATTGACTTTAAGTCAATGATTTATGCATGGAATCTTCCCACATATCAATGAATGTTCAAGATAAAGACAAGGACCTTTAAAAAAAAAAAAAAAGGACAATGGGGACCATTAATTAAATATAAATAAAAGGAATAAATATAGAGGTCTCTGTGTCCCAAATTGACCACTGAGAGTGTGTAGAGTAGAGGTGAAATGGAAGAGAGAGATAGAGATTATTTTAATTAAATAGGAATAGAAATAGGAGTAGGAAAAAAAGGCCAGAAAAGAAAAGAAAAAGAGGAGAGATATGGGGATAAATTTAAAAATAATAATAAAATAGTAGTGAAAAAGATAGAGGTGAAAGTGTGTTTGTGAACCTTGTACAAGACACAAGGAAGGAAAAGTGAAGAAAAAATAGTGTAAATGAGAGAACAGTTATTAAAATTTAGTAAAAATAGATAAAATTACGAGACACACGCTCATTTTGCTTTAAATTTCTCTCTCTTTGGATGGACCTAGTCTATAATCAAAACTATTGGAGATGCTTTTATATATGTGTCGAGTAGCACTACACAAGCGGGAAGTAGCCAGAAAGTAAATAGAATTAAGTGGCGGGTTTTTAAAAAACTATAGCACCCTTTACCTAACGAGATTCAGGGCTAGACCTATAGCGATCGGGGCCCTAAGTGAAATTTAGTAAATGGACCCCTATAGTGACCGGTTTTCTTTTTTTTTTTTTTTTGGCCCCTTTTGGTTATGGTCTAAAAATAGAGTCAAAAAATACAACAATACTAAAATTATTCAATATTAACCAAACAAAACAATAATTTAAGTTATTAAACAAAAAGAAATTAGACAATAATCCACCAGTCAAGAATAAACCCTACTAAAATTGATTTTTTTATTTGAGTTTTTTTTTTTAACTTATTTCTTTTAATGGTTTGAGTTGTGAAGAAGAAAGTTTGTTTAATATATATATTAAAATTTGTGGTACCTTTAATCAAGATAAATAAATGTTTATCTTTTTTTCACCATTTTCTCGATGGACGAGAAACATGAAAGAAGATAATTAGAAAATACAGACAGAATTTAGAAGATAAGATTTTAAAATTATATAAATAATTAAAGAGAAATTAAATAATCTTGAAAAATTAGGTATAAATTATATAATATATATCATTAATAAAAAAAACTTATGAAGAATGCAAAGGCGTAATGTAATTAGGTTGGCGTAAAATGACACATTTCCAATTCATATACATATAGCCACAAACAACAAAAAAAAAAAATGGAATTTCATGCAACTGGGCGGCTTCATTATTGGGCCCTAAGTACAAGCTTACTGTGCCTTTCCTCACGTTCGGCTAGATTGATCATAGAAAGAAAATACGTCCATCCCTCTCCCACCTAAACCGAGTGCCGACCACCCACTCTCCCTCTCGGTCCACCTCCTAGGTCCAGTGACCTCATCTCTTCCTCCATCTTCGGTGACTCTTCTCCTCCGACAACCAGTCTCCTCCTCCATTTCTGGCGACACTCCTCCTCCAAATCTGATCATCTTCTATGTGTCTAGCGACCTATATCATTGCTTATAATAGCACCACACCACCGCCAACAGCTGCCACCCAAAGACAGAAGGCAGGAATTTAAATGGAACCAAGATGAATCTTTAGAGTGAAATGTAGAGGGCTGGAAGGGGGCTGTGCTCTTTTCTCGAGGGTGTGGGAAAATTTTTGTTGGGGATTGACTCAAGATTATTTACAGTTGAAGGACTAACAGAGAAATTATGGCTAATTAAATTCTTGGAATGAAGGAAAAAAATATGTCATAGACTTGAAGAAAAGAAGAATTTAACTAGAAAAAGTCAAAAAGACATGTTTGCAAGATTAGAAAATTTACGGAATTCTTATGCATAAGGAATCTTGTGCACCAAGTTTTGTCCACTATAAATATATGGTATTAACAATGTGATCTCTGCAACCCAAAGAAGCACGGGCACGGGCGCGATGGTTACTTTTGGTGTCGTTTGTTGGGACAAATTGCAGATGGACTGTAATTGTGATTAGGCTACCGTAGTGAATTGCATTGTCCGCTGGTTATTAAAAAGTTAGATAGATTGAAAGAAAACGGTATGAATAAGGTGTTGCGTATGTTGTTTTTTGACTGCCCCAGTTTTAATTAGGTAGATATTGTAAGGATGAGAAAAATAGTCTTGTAAGTTTTTTCTCACTAATGAAGAGTCTCTTCAAAGTTACTTTGTTTTGGTTTCTCTCTTATTCATTTTTGAATTATTGTTCCTGTAGTTGCGTGATTTGAGAAAATTGGATTATTTCCCAACAGTGGTATCAAAGTTATAAAGGCGGGGTCAATTTTCCCAACAGTGGTAATAGAGCTCATGGTTCAAACACTGTGGCATTGAAGATGACATGTGCTTTTGCATACGTTTGAGAGTTAGTGAAGGATTGACACCAAGGTGGAGTAGTGGAGATGATCGAGTCACATGCCGCTGGATTTGTGGTGCTTGTTTCACGTTGATTGATCAAATTTGTTGATTATAGCTCAACATCTTCCCATTTATCATTTTTCACTTCGGGAAGAAAGCCACAATATTTGATCTTTGATTCTGACATTTGCCATATGAACCATTTGTTTGTTCGAATGTTGCTCATTCAAGGACACTTGCCATTTCGAATAGATCAACTTCATGTTGATGATCTCGAGTTATGTTTTCGTTTCCGGATTGTAAAACCTTGATTTGCTTATATCTTATTTGACGCTAGAATTTCATATTGCTCATGTACCAATTACATTGTAACGGTAAAGTCCTAATTCGCTTATATTTTGTTTGACTAAAGCATTACTTACTCCCATCACTTGTCAGTTTGTCACTAGGGGACTTATCCTCTTGATTAATTCCTAAAGAGCTCGACCTTCTTATCTTCTGATACCTCAATGTAATCCATGTCAAGTCAAGTGGTTCTCCATTGCTTTGAGTCTGTTCATGTTTGATTTTCTTGCAAAGTCATAACCTTTCTTCTTATGTCATAGAAACCCCTTAATGAACTTGTTCTAGCAATATGACTATCTCTACTCCCATGAATCCAAATTCTGAAATCTCATTCTATGATCAACTTTTTGGAAAATCTTGGATATTGTTCGGCCAAGATTTGATTGCTTCATTGGCCCTTTAATAACTCTTGTACACTCATTCTAGTAGCCATTTCTGAAACTTATGTACATTTCCTAGATAAACTCACTTGCATCTATAAAATTCAATTGCGCATTGAATTTTAGCTAAAATGATAAGTCACGCTCATTTGTGGCCAGCAATATGTAAAGAAAAGCTATAAGTTGAGTGCAAGAGGATTAACGAAATAAAATCACCCATTTTCTCTTCCATCTATTGTGATTAGGATTTTTGGTATAATCTTAACACTAACTCTTAGGAGTAATAGCATTACGACACATTGAAGACAAGATGACAAAGGATTTAAGAAAAATAAGAAATTAAAGAAGCTCAATATCATACTGAAGTTATGATGATTAACACTATTGAATGCTAACAAGATACAGTGTTTGGCGGAGCAATCGACAACCAAGAGCTCATTAAGCTTGGGAAGCAAGGAAATATTATGTCACAAATTATAGAACCATTTAAAAATTTCAAGCCAATTATAGAAGGAAACTACAAAATCTTCCGACTTGATGATGGCATCGACACAAGAAAAGAAGGAAGTTTGGAACAAGGAGGCACCCACGATCAAATGCCATGGAGAAGTGAAGCATTTAAAGAAGAAACATGAAGGAAAAAGTAGATGGGATGAACACGTGATCTCCGAACAAGGAATTTGAAAGATAGAAGACGAAATAAATACGTGATACCGGAACCTATCCTCATAAGTAATTTTGAGGACGAAATTATTTTAAAGGGGGTAGATTGTAACAGCCCGAGACAAATTATGACGTCACCTTAATTAAAATGGAAATAAATTTTAATTTTGTAAATTGCCAGAAAGTGCACGCACCTATGAGAAGGGTGCATGCACCGGGGAAAGAATTTCAGTAAAAGACTTGGGGAATAACTTTCATGACCTCTTTTCTCCTTAATATCTCAGTTGTTGGAAATTGACCCAATAAGCAAAGTTGAGAAAGGTAAGACATACTTCAAGAAGAAAGTGACGGCTCTCCTTTCTGACCCATAGTTTCTTAGTTATCAAGCTTCAAATTTGCCTAGTTGAACTTGCATTCAAGTACATGCAGCTTTACGAAGACGATTCAGCCTCTCATAACTCTAATTATGCTTAACAATTTTATACCTTGTTTACATCGTTAGAAACTAGAATTTAGGATCTTTGTGGCCATAATTTGAAACCTATGCTTAGAGATCGCTTGGACTCTGAAATACAGTGCCAAAATGGAAGTTTATGGTTGTCAATGTTTGACTTTTCTACCCAAAGAGGTGTATGCTTTACCTACTTCATGTGTAATTCTTATCTAATGCCTAGAATGATCTGAAATTGCCTTCATTGCTGATTATCCTATCTTTAGTTTCACCTAATGCTTTCTAACTATGAGGTAGAGTTTTCCAACGTAGCTTCCGATCCTCCAATCAATGAATTCCTTAGGGACAAAGGCTAGGAATTAAATAATTGCCAAGGGTCACCTAAATCCCAAAATTTTCCCTATAAATAGAGGGGTACCCTGCTCATTAGAATCATCCCAAAATCTATACAGCAATAGTCTCCCAAGAACTTGAAGCTCAAACTCTCATGCGTAAAGTCGAGAAGCAACTCTCTTCTTCTAAAAATAATTTGAGGCAACTCGAAGTCTCGTTTTCCATTCTTGATGCACTTACAGAGTGATCTTGTCATTATAACGAAGATTTATATAGAGGTCTCAAGAAAAACAATCTAAAATTCTGCAGAAATATGAAACTGCCTTCTAAATGCATGCACCATCCAGAAAAGTGTACACATCTGGGTGGTAGTTTCTCCAAAGTTGATACATGAGTTCCTCTTATCGTTCCAGGCTTAGTGCTAACCTTTGTTCGAACTGTGAATAGTGCTTACACTCCCTCTTTGATTGATTATGTGTTATATATGTTTTGTACAAGATTGTTTCTTGATGTACATGTATAAATTCGATATGTTATTACGACACATATATGATTCTTGCAAGTGATGGATTATGTCATATTGAACTTATGCAAAGAAAATTTATAGCATAGAAGATTTTGGTAAGACATACATATGATTTACAAAGTGAATTACGTGTAGATGATCTCTACCCTAACTTTGTCATGTAATGTAATGTTGGTGTATCGAGAGTAGCATATTGATTTCAAGGCAGGGGATAGAATGGTATCCCATAACTCTATTAAGAATCAAATACAGTTAAAGAACAAATTCATGGTTGGCCACACTACAACAGAAAAGACAATAAAAATGGGGAATACATGTCGGTTTGCTCAAAAACCGACGCGCAAAGAAAAGGCGGTGGCATTTTTGAAAATTTTGACAACACAATACACATTGGTTTCTAGTATGAACCGACGTGTATTATAGCCGCTAAAAAATAGGCGTCGGTTCCTCGAGAAACCGACGCCTATAGTATGATAACGAGGAACCGACGCCCATTGTCTTGTATTTCAAAAATTTTGAAATTCAAGAGGAACCGACGCCCATTGTCTTGTATTTCAAAAATTTGAAATTAAAAAGGCATAATAAGGTGGCAAGGCACTTAACCTTAAGAAAAAGGTTTGGTTGCAATCATAGCAGTGCCTAGCAGTAATTCTATTCCACTGGGGAATAGCCCCGAACCATGTAAAGCTTGTGGATCTACTGTATCATAAACCTGTGTTAAGGATCTCATATCCAATAACTCAGGGGTACCATATGTTAAATAGCTTTGATTAAAATAATCATCAGCATTAACAAAACCGGTGGGTGCTACATGTATGTGGGGGTAAGTAACAAAAATACATTGCTCCCACTTATGAGCATCCATATCTATAGAGAATTCTTCTCTAAGAATGAAAGTGACAATGTTAGCTTTTGCTAACTCATCGTAGTATAAAGAATGATTCATTTTCTTTATACAAGCGAACAAAGTCCAGAGACGATGTTTATAAAGGTTGTATTCCTTAGTATTCTGGTGAATGCAAGGCACAGAAGTTCCATCAGAGGAGGGTTTCACAACGAAGTTGTTAGAGAGTGGGATAAACCCAAAAGTTTCTTTTAAAAATTTTTTCATTTTTAAAAGGTTAAGATCACAAATTCTTCAGATAATAAGCAACACGAGCAAATAACAAGCCAAGGAACACTAAATAACTTAAAGCATTATCGTACATTTACTAAGAATATGTGTCTTATACACAAATCCTTATACACATGACCACGGAACTGCTCGAGGCATTGGGTACTTTTCATGGAGCTTTTCCCTTTCTTTCCCAGTCCTTCGGTACTTTTCAGTACTCTGCCTCCCTTTCCCCAACATCAACATGGAGATCGGAAGAGCACACGTCTAACTCCAGTCACCTGAGATCCTA
>CAVNYN010289248.1:9353-23830 GCA_963692815.1 Nyctanthes arbor-tristis | reverse complement strand
CTCCCAACCACCCCCCCCCCCCAAAAAAAAAACACACACAAAGAAAAAAAAAAAAAAAGAATCAGTGGAGTCTAGAATCATGATCATAATATGTACACAAAGTATGCATGGAAACTGCGCAATCAAAAGATAAACCTAAAGCGCAAGAAAGATGAGTTTTTCTATAAAACCAGATCTGATTCGTTGCATGGAGCCATATTTGGTTCGTTAGAATTTCATTAAGAAAGCTTATTCCATAATGCATGACTTATTCACGAGCAACCACGACTACCTGCTTCCCCAAATTACGACCGGAGAAGAGGCCTAGCAAAGCACTAGGTGCACTTTCAAGGCCTTCGGCTATGTCCTCTACGTAAGCAATTTTCCCTTCTTTTATTTGAGGTATAATTGTCTCGAGAAAGTCGGGATAGAGATGATAGTAGTCTCTGACAATAAATCCTTCCATACGGATTCTCTTTGTGGTAATACAGAATAAGTTGTGTACACCTTCATGCTGTTCTCGATTGTATTGCGAAATCATCCCACAGGCAGCAATGCGACCATGCAGTCTCATGTTTAGAAGCACTGCATCAAGCATCTTTCCTCCAACATTCTCAAAGTAAATATCAATCCCATCAGGGAAGTACCTAAATCAAATATTACAAACACAAATATTTCTTCCATTATCACCACCTTTTAGCAAGCATATCGACTCTGGGCATCAACCAGATATCACTTTAGGGTGATTAAGATCTCTCTATGAAAACTGTTTTCAGGCAGTTTTCAGTTTTTCAAAATACAGAAAACTTGTCTAATGCATTGTTGAAAACAAGGAAAAAATATTAACAAAGCAAACTCAAAACGAGATTTTGCCATTTTGAGTATTTTTTAGTGTAGAAAACTGAAAAATGCTGAAAAACCTTTGCATATATAACATCCAGGGCATAAACCAGAATATAAATTCAAAGTCAGAAACCCAAAATTGAGATAAAAAGAGATCAACCTCTAAGCAATTAATAAGAATGATAATACTCTATTCAAATGCAGGGAAAATATAAATACACGAAGGATCTTCTAGTGTGAACATGACTTATCTTCCAAAGGAAGACAGAATGTTTGAACTTACCTTTTCAAAGCAACATTAAAATCTGGCTCTTCTTTGTAGTTAAATGCATCATCAAACCCAAGCTTGTTCTTCAAGAGGTCAACCTTTCACATTAAAGAGAAATTAAGCAAACACCAGAAGTTGAGTTTCAGGTCTACTCTAACCAGCTCAGTATGCAACATTAGCATAATGATTCACAAACTACAAGGAATTTTGTAAAATTTCATATATTTCATTGATCATTTCTGCACATTACAGCTCCAAATACTTATAGTTTTGATCACCTTCCGTCCATCCCCAGGATAAGATCTCCCCCATCACTGACGTGCTTGATATGTGGCATTGCCACGCTAGCAACATGTTAGTGGTGGGTCTGAACTTTTGCTGATTTGCCCACTACTGGCCTGGACGTGTCATCGATATGGCATTGCCATGTTGCCACACACTGACCTAGGTGGGCTAGTGTTTAGAAAAATTGGACTGGTCAGTAGACCGGAAAAGACATCAGGTCGATGGTCAAAGGTTCAATATGCAGGAACATGTTTCAGTTAAATATTAGAAAAATTAGGGCCTGTTCTGTTTATATTTTTTGAATTTATTTTGAGTCTCTTTTTTCAAGAGTAAATATTAAGTAAAAGAAGGATTTCATTTCCCTTAGTTTGAGCATTTTCAAAATTTTAAACTGAAGAGCTCAAAATGACAAAATGTCATTTCCCTTATTTTGAGCTCTTCAGTTTAAAATTTTGAAAATGCTCAAAACAAGGGAAGTGAAATCCTTCTTTTACTTAATATTTATTCTTAAAAGACAATACTCAAAATGAATTCAAAAAATATAAACAGAACAAGCCCTTAGTCTTTACCTTAAAAATAATTGTTTCCAATATCTTTATACTAAAAGTTGCTTTCAGTGTGGATTCCCAAAAAAAGGGTTGCTTTTGGTGACCAGCTTTTGGAGGTGAGCTGAATTGGTTTTTTGGCTGGTTCCTGGTTTTCTTGGTGGACTGTGAACCAACGGAGTCAGTTCGGTTTTCTAAATCATGGGGTGGGGAGTAAACTTTGTAAGCACAAAAGAAAACATATCAGTTTCCTAAAATTTCTCCTAACATAGATCCTAACATGTCAGTCGTGCAATTGTCCCACTAATGTCAACTATAATTATACTAATGAGTCAACTATATAACTCAATAACTTAAAGATCAACCTTCTCTATTAGATCTCTTTAACTGTTAATAACGTCCCTCATAAATTGATTACGTGAAACTTTAAAACACAGCACAAACCTTTTCTTTGCTTCCAGAACTTCCAACGACATAGCATCCTAATAGCTTTGCAAACTGTCCAACAAGCTGACCAACTGCTCCTGATGCAGCAGAAACAAAGACAGTTTCTCCTTTTTTGGGAGAGCATACCTCATGGAAACCAAAATAAGCAGTTGCACCAGGCATACCTGCAAACAAACAGAACAATCAGGCTGAAAAAATTGCTTGTGCAATTGACACTTAAAAACATTGCGGAATTGTCTTGATTAAGAAAATTCATTCTTTGCAAAACTTCAACTGTATCCTAAATCATTTGTAGAACCATGCTTTGAAGATGTGACTCTAGAAGGGAGATGAATATGTACCTTAACTAATTATAAATTAAAAACAGAAATATAAGAGCACTTAAAGAGTTGACGCCTGCACAGAATAAACAGTGGTGTTCAGTCCGAGGCTCAATTGTGAAATTAACACAGAGGGACAAGATGTCTATGATATTGCTGATACTAACTGTCATTTTGACAATAAGAATGAACAAACATGCATTTTCCCACCTTTTGCTGCAAGGAAAGGGAATCATGTGATAACATTTATACCCCATCTTTTGGAGCAATCAAATCCAATGTCAACCAAACCTGAAATGTCTAAATCAACAGATATGATGCCCCTTTCAGAATTTTACCTGCACAGACTGCACTTTGCTCCTGCATTAGGTTGAGACCTTCTAACTAAGTTGTTTATAAACAAAAGTTGCCAACGAGCTAATAAATTACTCTACATACACATGAGCCATTCAAACTCGGCCACCAAATAACCCCACTTCTTTCTGTCACTCCAACTCTTCCCAGTAATCAGATGTAAAAAAGTTATTACTCCATGATATACTTTAGCATGGCAAAATGAAGTGAATACTAAATTTGGAAATTCTAATAATGTCCATTATTAATTGTTGTAAAATATGCCACTCCTTTCGTAAGGGTTCCCAAATTCTCCCTCTTGCATAAATTTCAAAATGTCCACCATTCTTGTCAAACAAGGCAAAGTTGACTAAAATTACTAGTGAAATTTCAATATTTTCGGCCTTCATTTTCGATAAATTGTGAAACATCTAGGCAAAGTTGGCAAGAATTCCTAGTCCGTTTAGCTATTCGCTCTCTTCTTTTTTGCACGGATTTTGAAGCGTCTAGGCATTCTAATCAAACAAGACTAAATTTGCAGAGTTTCTAGTCCATCTAGGACTTTCTAATTGTCCTAAGGACTATTGCTTAGAGTGCTTAGATGACATTACTTGTTTTATTATTAAAGCAAAAAACACATACCTCAAAGTCAAACCACAAACCTTCAACCCAAGAGAAATCAGTGCACTAGAAACTCAAAATGAATTGTTGAACTACCTAGCTTAAAATAGAAACCGTAAGAGAGGTCATAATTATTTGTTCAAATTTATAGCTTGTTTGCCATGGCTCAAATTATACTCCCTCCGTACTGCAAAAACGTTCCCCCATTCCTTTTTTATTCGTCCCAAATTATATTCAACTTTCCTTGTTGGAAGTGCATTATGTAAGGGTATAGTAGGAAGATTGTGGGTTAAGTTTACTTTTTCAATAATAGTTTGATGAGTAAATAAGGGTATAGTAGGAAAGTTGAGGGTTAAATTAACTTTTCCAATTTCATTAAATACTTTTTCTTATTATGTGTGAAAAATGAAAAGGGAATATCAATGCCAGATGGAGGGAATAATTGAAGATCCTTGAAACATAATTTTTTTAAGCACATTTTACAGTAGCCGTAACTTCTAATTTATTACCAGTAAATTCTGTAGAACACATAAGACATCCCCAAGTAATTATCAATTTATAATTTAAGATATGCCAAGCAAGCAATTGGTCCTCAACATATATAGCAAGTATATCATCATGCTTCTACAATGCCAAAAACACACCAAATATCGAATTATCAGGAAATGATATATATCTCTTCACAGTGCTGGAGTTCTGATGGAGTAACTTACCAAGTATTCCTGTGTAGTAGGAGAGAGGCACATCTGTATTCTGAATTTTAAAGCAAACCTCTGGAGATTTAATAAGGCTATATTCCTCCCAGCCAGTTATGCTCCAAACCAGGTCACCCTTGTTGAAATTGGGATGCGTGGAGTCCACTACTTTGGCAACACCATACCCTGTTATCGGCTAAACAACAAGAATGGTGAAGATTAAGAATAGTACAAAGTTACAATCCAGATTGGCCAATTGAAATAACTGATTAAATCTTATAAGTGAGACACACAATTTGATTTTTTGAGTGTGGTGACTAGATGCAAATCCAACAACCCTTCTGGTATGTGTACTGTACTCTTGTGCATTAAGAGAATCTCAAATGCAATTGTGCTTTTGTGGGGAGAAAAAAAAAAAAAAAGAAAAGAAAAAATCTCCAAAGAAGCAAAAACATTTAAAACAGAAAATCTCTCGAATGGGTGCTTAAATGTACAATGTCTAAATGATGTGGCAACAGAAAAACACACATTGTCTATTTGAATGTCTATTTCTAGACACCATGTGAGACATCCAACCTAATCCAATTTCATAATTTTTTTTCCTCCAAATTTCTCACTCCTCTCACTCCTTTTGCATTCTTAATGTCAATTTAATGGACGAAATGACACATAAGACTCTTTCTATTTTGTTGCTGCATATGGAGCAATGGACATAATCCATTGGAGGTGCTATCAGCATGAAGGCATTACCAGAGAGAGCAAATAGCTAAAATCTCCACAAATTTTCATCACAGTCATTTTAAATTCAGCCACAGAATTAAAGAAGACAAGGGCAAATTCAAACTTATTGCAGGTCAGCATCGGTCACCGGTGACAGTGATTAAGATGGACGCTGGTGTACCGAGCCAGCCTGAACCCTGTGAGACGCAGCCTATATTTAGAAAATAAAAATATAACACACAGCTGTTAGCTCTGTATCCTCATGCAGTTGCTGGGTGAACCAACAACTAGAGTTGGTACTGATGCTGTTTTGGCAATGAGTGCTGTGTGGTGCAAATATAATTATCCATCATTTTCTCAATTACCCTTACTGTACCAAAGGCATTTTCTTGATCATGTAACCCAATTGCAAGGTATAGCCGTGGATTGTTCAAACTCAAGTGAACGAACTGAATTGAAATTCAAGAATTGGCATGAAGAAAGTTACAATTAGAATTGACTTACAAAGCCGGGCGTAAAGGGTGGAATGTAGCTGCCCTCCATCTTGCTCATGCGAGGGCGCATATAAGGGTCGCAGGACAAATAGAGATTCTTCACCAAAATTGAATTGGGAGAATGTTGGGGAACCTTCAGTTTTGTAGTGGTTTGCTTCAATAACATGTCAGATTCTTTGGGGAAACCGATCACGTAGTTTTGCAGTAAGATCTGCTTGTTGCTCACTTCCTCTCCCATTCTCTCTCGCTCGCTCTCTCCCCGTCTCTGTCAATCACTCTCGATCTCTCCGTGCATGGCCAAAGAAATAGCGGATTGCTTTATATGGGGCTGTAGATGAGGTTTTTGGAGGTTCAATCCCGTCGGTCAATCCTCCTTGAAATTTTTAGGTCTTTAATTACGTGGCATCATCTAAGAGCTTTTTATGGAGATTTATTTAAATTTACATAGAAATATGCATATGCAGTGGAAATCTAAAGAAAATTTATAAAGTGTGTTTTTTTTCTTTTTAAATATGTGGTTATTATTGATCTGATTTTTTTTTGACCTTTTACATAAAGCTCTAAAGAAAATTTATAAAGTGTGTTTTTTTTTCTTTTTAAATATGTGATTATTATTGATCTGATTTTTTTTTTTGACCTTTTACATAAAGCTCTAAAAAACATGCTCTAAATATTTTGAAAATTTTCTGTCACGTCTAGATGTAGCTGTACAGAAAAATCTATTTTTATATAATTTATGTATAAACTTTGGATGAGCTTATGAGCTCATCTTCTTAAAATGACAAATTTTGATGTGTACAATTTTTGTAGAGAAATGATTATTCGGACATATAAAATATATATAAAATTTGTTCGTATCTTCCGAGCATTATCATTTGGCACATCTTCTTTGAAATCATACAACCTTTAGTGATGCCTGTAAATTAAGGGACATATATACATATTGTATGTACAAATACTGTATGTAGCCAGAAACTGCACCAACTCATACCATCATCTGCCAATCAGTATAGCCGAAGCATGAGAAAGATTATTGCATGTTGTGTATCTTATTCACGAGCAACCACAACCAACTGTTTCCCAACATTATGCCCAAAGAAGAGGCCTAGCAGAGCATGCGGCGCGTTTTCAAGGCCTTTAGCTATGTCCTCTATATAGGCAATCTTCCCTTCTTTTATTTGAGGTAGAATCTTCTCAAGAAAGTTTTGGTAGAGATGAAGGTAGTCTCCAGCAACAAATCCTTCCATACGGATTCTCTTTTTGGCAGTACAGAATAAGTTGTGTACACCTTTAGGCTGCTCTCGGTTGTATTGAGAGATCATCCCACAGAGAGCAATCCGGCCATGGTTTCTCATGTTGAGAACACTGGCGGAGCCGGGGGGGGGGGCCATGCCGGGCCCCGGCCCCCCCTAAATTGGAAAAAATTATACTTTAGTTTTTTTTTTTAAAAAAATATATTAATATATGAAGGTAATTTAGCCGTGCATAATATACGGCTCACCCTTTCGGCCCAGTCCTCTAATAACTCCTAGCTCCGCCATTGAACTTGAGAAGCACTGCGTCAAGCGTCTTTCCTCCAACATTCTCAAAGTAAACATCAATCCCGTTGGGGAAGTACCTAAATCAAATATTACAAACATGAGAAATATTTGTTCTGTCAGCACCACCTTTTGCAAGCATTTAGCTCTGGCATCACTCAGATATAAATTTGGGTTAAAAGTGTTCAGAGAGTTTTTTGTTTTCAGTTTTCACTTTTCTAAAAAAAAGCGGGCTATTCAAATGCGTACTGAAAACAAGGAAAATTTATATAGAAAACTGAAGTGAGATTTTGTCATTATGAGTGTTCTCAGTGTAAAAAACATAAAAAGTACTGAAAAAAATATTTGCGTAAATTACATATGAGACTTAAACCTGAAAAAGAATTCAAAACTCAAACCAAAAATCGAGACATAGTACAAGCACTAAGAAAATATTATGAATTTTAAAATCTGGCTCTTCTAGCGTGAATTGCCTTGTATTCCAAAGCCAAAAGAGAAGGTCGAAACTAACCTTTTCAAAGCAACATTCAGATCTGGCTCTTCCTTGTAGTTAAATGCATCATCAAAACCTAACTTGTTCTTCAAAAGGTCACCTTTAACATTAAAAAGAAATTAAGCATGCAACAAAGGTTATTATTGTTTCGAGTCTACTAACTCAATATGCAACATGAACATAATAAAGAGATTCACAGAGTTGTAATTGAACTGATACGTACCAATTAAACCCTCCTTCAAAAGGTGAAAAACCATTATCAAACCTGAGTTTACTAGAGTTCCTGCATCACTCCTCTATGTGAGCCATATTAGGAAAGAATTAATACGACTTTCAGTGAAGGTTTCTATAAATATTTGCATCTTTAATGTTCACATGTTTATCATTACCATTGTCAACACAAAGCTCAACCGGGACAACTTAAGCACAAATATGAACCATGTTTCATTCCTTCATCATGTAAATGTTCTCACTTGGGTGGAAAGTGTTTGCCTGATCTGACGCAGAACAGCGATAGATAAGATGACAAATGAAAATTCAATGACACTGAAACTATTCGAAACAGGCTTGAAGGAGTCAAGAAATGGTCTCAATAGATTTAAAATAGCTGAAATGGATGAAAATAGGCTGAACCAGCCCAAAAATACACTTTAACTGCTCTAAATTTTAAGCTTTAATGATCTTAGCCTCCCCATGTGGGAAGCTGAACAAATTCATACACACAAAAGAAAATATACAAGCGTCCTAATTTCTCCTCTAATATTCCTTCAAAACAATTTTCTTATCTAATATAGGCCCTAACAGGTCTCTCATGCAATTAAATATCGACTATACAATTAGTAATAATGCAAAATATGCCCTAAAATATTGTACATAATTATGCTAACTTGTCAACCATATGAAATGGAAGACAACTAATATTACAGCTTTTTTTGTGCACAAAAGATGAAGAACTTATTAACTCAATAAACTTCCTCTGATACAATCTCTTCACGTGTTGATAACATCCCCACAAATCACCAGTACATGAAACATTAAAACAGAGCACTAACATTTTCTTTGCTTCCAGCGCTTCCAACAACATAGCATCCTAGCAACTTTGTAAATTGCCCAACAAGCTGTCCAACTGCTCCCGATGCAGCTGAAACAAAGACAGTTTCTCCTTTTCTAGGAGAGCAGATCTCATAGAAACCAAAATAAGCAGTTACACCAAGCATACCTGCAAAGATACAGAACTTCTTTCAGTGAAATTGGCATAAAAATCAGCCTGATAACTGCTCGTGCAATTGACATGTAAACATTGCACCATTCTTTAAATCAAAAGTATGCAAAACGTATATAATCCTGCAATTGTAAAATGCCAAAAACACACCAAACTATCAGGAACAGATATCTCTTTCTACTGCGGGAGTCAGGGCAGTTTACCAAGTATTCCTGTATAGTAGGAGAGAGGCACATCTGTATGCTGAATCTTAAAGCAAACTTCTAGAGATTTAATAAGGCTATACTCCTCCCAGCCAGTAAAACCCAAACCAGGTCACCCTTGTTGAAACTGGGATGCGTAGAGTCGATTACTTTGGCAACACCATATCCTACTAAAGGCTAACCAAGAAGAACGGCGAAGATTATGCAGAGTACGAGATTAAAATCCAGATTAGGACTCATTACAGTTAGAATCGACTTACGGAGCCCAAGGATGGAGTGCCATTGCCCTCCGTCTTGCTCACAAGGAGGCGCATATAAGGGTCGCAGGACAAATAGAGATTCTTGACCAAAATTGAATTGGGAGAATCGTCGGGAACCTTCAGTTTGGCAGTGGTTTGCTTCAATAACATGTCGGATTCTTTGAGGGAACCGACCACGTAGTTTTGCAATACGATCTACTTATTGCTCACTTCCTCGGCCATTTCTGGCTCTCTGTATCACTCTGTGGATGGCTTCTTCTCTTCTCATTTTGGGGCCTCATACTTTTGGCGGTCAAGTCCCATGGATGAATAGATGTTTCTGGTCCTTCACGTGTATGGTTGAAAGCTCGATGAACGTAAAGGTGACGGTGGATATAGACGGAATTAACGGCTAGAGACATAAAAGGGGTTATTTTCTCATTTTCTATGTATTACGGTTTCTACTAATTTTTCTGAAAAAACAACGTCAATTTCGTTAAAGAACCAGTTTTACTAAATAAAATAAGTGCTTTTGTGGTTTCTTACTTTTTATGGTAAAATCAGTTTTTTAAAGGAATCGACATTATTTCCTTAAAGAAATTACCTTCCTACAATTTCTCTTGACTTCTTCTGGTGTCACTCGACTCTCTCTTCTTCCTCTTTTCTATGTTGTTGTTCTCTTTAATAAAATGTAAAAACGTCTACCTGGGCTGCTTCTATGATGTTGTTCTCTCTAATAAAAAGTAAAAACCTCTACCCGGCGTTGCAAGCAAGTTAGACTTTTATGGCAAATACTTGACATGATTCCTCACAGATTTGTATGTAGTAATGATTTTGTTCTACAATGCAATGCATGTATGTTATTTACTTATTTAGCGCGGCCGGTTTTCTTCCCATATATCCTACCACCCGGTCTACATGGAGGGTCATTATTGGCCAGCCCCCATATGATCCACATGGGGGCTGGCCAATAACAACCCTCCATGTAGGCCGGGTGGCGGGATATCCCGACACCTGTATAGGAGGAGATCATTTTTACTTATTTAGCACCGACTAGTAAAATATGTGTGCAAACTTTATCAATATATATATATATATATTTTGTCTTTACTTAATTATTTTATAGTTGATATTTAATTGTCGAAAGATTGTTAAAGATAAGACTAATAGAGAATATTTTTGTTTCTCCTCCTTAGAATGCCATCTAAATACAACTCATATAATCTTTGATTCGCTTTTCATGTAGCAAAACACTGTTTTTTCCTTGTTTTCTATATATATAATAAAATTCTTTTAATTTCATTTTAATCCATGATATATAAATCTCTTTGATGCTTTACATGCCGTCACAACAACCTAAATCTCTTTTGCATTGTGCTGACACAATGAGTTAAAAAAGAAGATGCTTTAGATTCTTTAATGGCGGAAATACATATACTGAACTAGTAGAGAATCTTCCAATTTTTGTTTGTTTACTAGATGATAGGTCGAAGCAAGTTCTGCTAATTCCTTATCTATTTATCTATTTTTCTAAAAGAATTTGTGGAGTTTTTTGCACCATTTTAGGTGTAAATTCATGGTTTCTTCACATCTTTTGTTCATTGCAATCTCCAGAATACACGCCACAGAGTTTTCAGTGTGGGTGGGAGGTGCCATCATGGCCAAAGTTGTGTTCCCTCGAATCAGCATGTATCGAAAGTAGATTACTAATGATGAATGCACAATGGTGGCATGGGAGCTAGGTCTATGTTAAGGGACTGTTTAGAAAATATATATATATATATATGTTATTGTGTTTGGTAGTTAGGTTTATGTTAAATAAAGAAATGTTCAATATATATATATATATATGCAGTTTTTTCTCCAAAATAAATGGACCTACAGCTGCAACATATTCGTCTCTATTGATTTTTTTAAAAAAATCGACCAACCCTATGGGGCGACAGATTTCATTTTTATATGTCCTCTATTAATGATAAGGGGATACTTAATGGACAGGTATCTACTGAAGCGACGGCTTGTCACTGCTGTAGATAATAGATTAGTGGCTATAGAAATGAATTTAGCCCTTGTTTGATACTCTTTAACAAAACACATTATAATCCCATTTACCACTGATTTGACTATTGATTTGACAATTACTCATTTATAACCACAAATTTCAAACTTCTATTAAATCTACACCACTCATTTCACCTCTTTATAATTTCTCTTTATAAATCAACTATCATAAATTGAATCAAACATCCCCTTAGTCGCCTAATCAACAACCCCTATTTCTTGAAGTGGGAGAGCAATAACTTATAACACAATCAACTGGTTATGAGTAACCATACAGCTAGAGTCCACTGGCGCTATGGTATTGCAGATATTATTTATTACAAGAAGATATTTGGAAATTTGATTTTATAAATAAATTATTTCAGTGATCAGAAATTACAATGATGAGGCAGAATTTGGTTCCAATCCTACATAATCTGCAGGCTGACAAGGCTCAAGAGGTTCATAAAATAATCCATCTTTCTATAGGGATTGCACCCAATATCTTTGCATAGTTGGTTATTGTACTATGTTTGGACACCCCCAAGACATGATCTTCTGTGCTTTTTTCCAGTATAACCCTTCATGTACTTGTCCCATTCCATAATGTCCCTTTCAATTTCATTGATATTAGGAAGTTGAAATGTGTGAGCAAGAAAATGCCCTAACCATTGACAACATATTTCACAAGTGTAAAGATCAAAGAAACCTTCTGCATAAAATATTATTGCTAGCTGTGGAATCCTTGGATGAATCATATGCCTGCAGAAATGCATTAATAATATTCAGAGTTAATTTTGGTTTTTGCTATACAGAACAAGAAAAAAACTACAATACTTCATAAGCACTGAGGACTTGTGGTATTTGCCAATCAAGAAGACAAGAATCTACATGTAGGTTTTGAGGCCCAAATTAAATAATAAACTAGAGCCCAAAAACCCCACGTGTGGGTTCCTAATAGGCCTAGAGCATCAAGTAAATTGAAGTATTATTCGATTGAACTGTGTTTTGGTATCATATTGAACTTTTTCAAGGGAAGTTTCTGTTTCAAGTAGCTCTCTATGTACATGGAGAATACCCATCTCTGAGAACTTAAAATACGAAACAACATATCGCAATAGATAAATTAGATGTACATGCTTTTGCTTCTTTCAAGTTTGTATTATTTGATTTTGTTGGGGGCTAAAAACCCAAATTCAACACTAATCATGCTCTAACCCCCAGCATACGGGTAATTTCCAACAAATTTTTGTTCCCTTATGATATATACCCTTGATTTCTCCCTCCACTTTCTTCCCGTTTCTTCTCTCTGTTTCTTCAACAATCCATGCCTATTCCAAATTTCATAACACTCTTCCTTCCCTCAAGAATCATCCATCACGCAGTTCCAAGTGACAATTTTGATCTGAAATTATGTAATCGTGAAGCTTTTTATTTTTACTTATTTGATTAATTTAAAAATAATTTTTCATTTTTGCTTATTGCCAGTTTGTAGAAATGTAATTCCTTTTTTTATTGTTTTAGCATTATTATTTATGAACCTATTATAGAACATTACATATTATTTTATTAAAAAATAATTTAGAATAACATCTATCTATATATTAATTAATAGTATTAAGTCTTGGGGTCTTTTGTACTATAATTTTCTCATCTTTTTTTCTTTAGTAAATCTTGCGGTAATTATTCTTTTTTTAATAAAAACTTTTGTAAAAGTATTCAATAAAGATTTAAACGTATGACAATTGAGTTTAGAACTCAATCCTTAACCACTTTACTCATTCCTATTTTTGTTAAGTTTTTCACTAATAAATTAAAATTAGTTTTTTATTCGTGCGATGCACGGAAAGATAAATTTAAAATAATTTTACTTATTATAAAAATTTGAAACATTAGATGCTCACACATGTGAAAAAGGTTAAAAAGTTGATATCGTAATATAGTATCATATATTTATTTAAGTATATTTATATTTTACTTTAATTTTTTTATATAATATAAATATTATTGTTTGTGTACACCAAAACCCGTGTAGTATAATTTTATATTATATATATATTAAAGTAAGATAGTGACCATATGTAAGTTTCCCACTAAAATCACTATCATACTTTTATATACTTTTATTATTATTTATTAATAAGAATAGTAATCTATTAGTGATATTATCTATTAGTTACATTGTTAATTGCTAATTGCTAATATTTTATTTTATAATAATATATAAAATTTTATATCTATGTTTATTTGATATATAATATGCTATTTATTATCCATTAGTTATATATATAGATACATCCATTCTATTAGTTTTTAGGTTATCTTTAAAGATTTAATATATTTCTTTAAAATCATAATAGTTGGTAGATAAATTTCAAGTCTTGTGTTATTGGAACTTCCTTCTCATTTCGATTTAGTACCTGCTCGTGAGATTAAGTGTATAACAATAAAGTAAAATTAAATCATTTTCAAAAATTTTACTTTAATTATGATAAATCCACATCATATAACTTATGACTATATGTTTAGTATATGATTTGATTTATTATTTTTTTATGAGAACCTATGTATTAGTAAAAATTTAAGTTGTTGGATACAATAGTAATTATATTTGATGATGATCATCTGGAACAAAAATAAAAATTTTTTTAATTTTTTTAGAGCGGAAAGCGGTTAAAAATTAATGTTAGGGTAAATCATATAAAATCTATCATTTGTTGTAATATTACTTCCTTTGAGTCTTTTATAATAGAAGGGTATGTACTTTAGATTTTTAGAATAGAGAATAGTGATTTTATTTGGCGAATGTATGGCGTTGTATGAGGAAATAAAAAAAATCATTTCTCTATAAGTATGCAGTAAAGAATGAATGTGAAAAAAAAAAATTCATTCTGACAAATGAATATCATTCACACTCTAAATGTGTTCTTGAATTTCTTGTACTAATGCTTATTAAATAAGGATGTGTGTATGAAGTAATTCTGGAGTTTTATAAATTTTGTATGCTCTCTTTTTCATTTTTTTTTTGTTTCCATACTCAACAAAAAATTAATTTTGTATTAAAAAAATTTCTCATTCTCATTTTCATTATGCCAAATAAAAACAATGTATGTTTAATTTCAATTTGATTCTATTTTTATATATTAGTAACATATGTATATGAGTGAAGAGTACACAATAAAATTATGATTA
>CAVNYN010289246.1:51963-71956 GCA_963692815.1 Nyctanthes arbor-tristis | reverse complement strand
CTCTTCCGATCTCAACCACAAAGCTGCATACATTGCTGACCTAAAACGTGCTCAGATCAGCGACTCTCCGACTCTAAACCTTAGTGGCAGAAATTAGTTTCATTTTTTTTTCTGAGAGGTGACGTTTTTCTTCTGAGAGGTGACACTAGCAAACTTGCTCTACAAGGGACTATTATACTGTTCTACCAGTGGCAGTATAAAAGCTGGAAACTAAATAAAATGTCAGTACTATAAATTAGATCCTCTGCTTACAACTGACATTATCTCGATCATGCTATTTCACATATAGTAGAAACTACAGAAATTTATCTCCACCCAAATACCTGAGGAAGTAATGCAGAGAAAGAAATCATAAGCTTTCTTTTGTTTGCATTAAGAAATTCAAGTGTCGCCTCAGCAACAACAGGATCTGCAAACTCACTGCAGGAATAATTAGATTTTTTCTGGGTCTAGATGACCATCAAGGTTGTATAAGGATGCATCGTACTGGGGTTGAAAAAATCATAATGATAAAAATTATGCAACTTAAATGAGGTAGAAAATTAAAGAAACTTAAATGAGCAGATTTTGAACACACAATTTCTTTTAAAAAGATCAGTAATAGACAGAAGTAATAGATCCAGAGCATACTAATCCGAGCAGGTCAGACAACACTCGAAATCTAACAAGACAAAACCTTCAGTAGATTTTATTAAATTTCCAATCTTATCACAACATAATCAGAAAGCATATAACTCTCAGAACACAGTATAATTTTTCAAAAGGTAATCTTATGTCAATGCAGTTTGAAATATGCCACCAAGATATGAATATCAATTTGTTCTTACCGGCTCAAGCATGAACGGAAGAAAGTCTTCAAACTAGGATCAGCATCATGTAGAACTGCATCCCCAAAATCAAGAAAAAATTGGAGTATGGCCTGCATTATAAATGAGAATGCAAAGTATAAGCAATCTTTCCAAGTAAGAAAACATAACCATAACCTAAGGAACAAAGGCATATCTGGCGCTTTGGCAGCCAACATGAAAATTGTCCACCAAATTTAGGTAACCTAGATCATTTCAAATGAATTGAACCATTCAAATAGAAACAAAAACGAAGTCCAGAGAAATAAGATTAGCAAAACTTGAGGACAAACACAAAATAAAAGACAAATCTTTCAAGAAATATCAATATGTAAATGGTGTGTTTTTTGTAAAACAGTAAAGCACTTTTTTGAGAAATAAAAACTTCAAATGTTATATGTGCACATCTTGCCTAGGTGTATTTACATCACACGTAAGCTAATACTAACACCCAGTTGCAGAAAGAAAATTGATGGCTTCATCTTTGTTACTCACACAGTTCATGAAGTCCCTTGCAATGACTATAAGGGTGAATTAGAGTGCTCGTTAGCTACAGCATGAAATATGGTTATACAAGGGATCAGACTAAATGACTACACCCCAAAGTATGGTTAACTTTCACTTTCAATTAGTTCTAAATTCTGACACAAATACTTGACAAGGCCCTAAACAGTATTTGGGCATCCAACTTGATCTCCTAAAACTTTTAGCATATATTTTCATTCAAACTCTGCCCTATTAGTGCTGTGGAATGGGAAATCAATGCTTGATAATTGCATATAATTTCAGGCAGAGAAAAATTCCAGACTTTTGACGGTTTCGTAAGCTGATAACAGCAGGAGGAAAAAATCGTGACATAAGTATAATAAAAATTACAAATAAAAAACAAGGACGTGTAAGATAAGAGAGGTAAACTACCAATAGAAGAACGCCATTGGAAGTCCTAGACTGAGACTGCGAAATGGAAGCAACTGACCGTTGAAAAATCTTGTTCAGGTGAGGATAAACCCTAGCCACCAAATCCTCCGAATTGTCACTTTTACACAGTTCATACAGCCTTTTCACCTGCTCAAATCAAATAAACCTCAAATAACAGAAACTCAAAGAAATAGGAAAACAAAGAGAATATGAAATTAAAAATAGAGAAATAACTGAATTGAGGAGAGAAGGATCAGCAGCAGAAGCGGTGGCATAATTGGAGTCTCTGGCACTGGAAGATAACGATCGGAGATGAAAATCCCATTCTTTATCTTTATCATCCATTTACAGATAACAAATTTTCCAATTGTATCAGTATAACGGATTAATGCTCTGTTGATTTCTAATTGTACAGTTAGGATTTAGGAACCGCCGGGAATAAGTTTTTTGGAAGCTTTTACTTTGTATTGTTTTATCTGGGCTTCCCCAAAGTTCCGGTCCTCCGTCATCGGGCAATATTTGCATCTCCCACAATCTGGGCTGATTTTAGCTACAGCTAATTTTCACCTTCCCCCACCCCCCCCCCAAAAAAAAGAATTAAAAAAAAATAATAATAAATAAAAATAAAAAGCTAACTTTCACTTTCCGCCCCTAAACTTTTTATTTTGACATAATTTGTCTCTATACTTTATTTTCCCCCTGCGGTTTCTCCGTTCGTTTAATTTTGACTCAATTTGTCACCAATCTTTGTTTTCGCTCTATTCTGTCTGAATTTTCTAAGGAACCACAACTGGTGGTTTCTTTACTTTCATCAAGCAATGTCAGCTATTCTGTTTTCGCTATAAAATTTGAGAATAAGCGAGAAAAAAAGAATCGGGACAAAATTGGGTCAAAAATAAAATTTGGGGACATAAAGTTAAATCACCCAAGTTTTATTACAACTTTTACCCATTACCTAATGAAGTTTTTCTAAGAAAACAGATCTAATTCCTAAGTTGGAACTAGATCGACTTAGATGTCACTGGCTTACATTAATGAGTTCACTATTTTGTGCACTACAAGTCTTCTCTTTGTAAAAATGACTCCATGGAATTATCTTCTTCTTCTTTTTGTCTTCCGTTACAAGGCCTCTGCCTTAGCAGGGGCGTAGGAGCTTCTAGTTCCCGACGCTGGAATCGCTTCCATGCATACAGTGGTGACCTAGAGACACGAGATGAATATATCAGCGACCATGATGGACAATTTGTTAAACATGTGGTTATCAGAACATCAACGTGTAGTTGCTTTTGCAAAGTTTAGCATCAAAGTGTTGCTTATTTTGTACATTGAATTAGCAGCAACAACACGGTGGGGATAACACACAGGGCTCCCAATCGTATCCCTGTTCAAATTGTATTTATCAGAGAATTCCTTCAAGATTTCTTCGCTTCTTCTACAAGAGTTTCAAGAGTTTCTAGGTAGGATTTCGATTGAATTGAAAACATGATAAAAGCTGATGAGTTTGAGAATCTCTCTCTATATTCAATCTGATGTGTTGTGGATTACAATTGTGTATATATATGAGGAAATTGAAGATTCTAGAATATAATTTAGAAAATATTTTACAACAAATTGGCTGAGAATGTATTGGTGTAAATTTTGGAATCTTGCTGGCTGCCGCTGCTCGATGAAAGCATAGTTCCATTACTCAATTTCGGCACATTATGTACTCCACTGATATTTGCAATGTTGGTCTCCACTATTGTTTTGTTTCACATTGATCCTTACTTTTAAATCCCCCACTCAAGCTAGGAGCTAATTCTTTAACTCCTAGCTTTTTCCTTAGGAATCTGAATTGAGAAAATGATAGAGGCTTAGTTAAAACATCTGCAACTTGCTCAATTGATGGTATGTACTTCACTTCCAAAGTCCCATCTAGCACTTTATCTCTAACAAAGCGAATGTCCAGCTCTACATGCTTTGTTCTGGCATGGTAGACAGGGTTTGAGGCCAAGGCATAGCACTTTGGTTGTCACAACAAAGTGTTGGAGTGCCTTGCTTCAATTTTAGTTCACCAAATAGGATTGCAACCAAGCTATCTTAGAAGCTGCATTTGCTAGGGCCATATATTCTGCCTCCGTACTTGATCTTGACATAACTGGCTGTTTCCTAGATGACCAAGCCACTAAAGTATCACCAAAAAATACACTATGGCTAGCTGTGGACTTCCTATCATTTGGACAGGAAGCCCAATCAGTATCTGCATATCCATTTATGCTCAAATCCCCACAGCAGTAGATCCACAAACCAAAGTTCATTTGGCCCTTCAAATACCTAAACACCCTCTTCATAGCCTTCCAATGTACAACAGTAGGACACTTTAAAAATTGGTTTAACTTATTAACTGTGAAGGAGAGATCAAGTCTAGTATGTGACAGAAATTGTAGACTTCCTATGGCACTTCTGTATAGAGTGGGATTTACAAGTTGCTCTCTATAATCTTTTGACAAACTCTTCCCAGTTATCATAGGAGTTATGGCTGGTTTAGATTTTCAAATCCAAACTTCTTTAATGTTTCAACTGTATAATGTGCTTGAGTGAGAAACAACCTAGATTCATACCTTCTGGCCTTGATGCCGAGAAATTGATGTAACTATCCCATATCTTTGAGAGCAAACTTGTTGTTCAACTTATGAATAAACTTCTGGACTTCACTATCATCATTCCCTGTCACTAGGATATCATCTACAAAGATCAGTGCAAACAAGATTTTGTTAGTGGAGATGAGAAAAAACAGTGAGTTATCTGCCCTAGATTATATGAGACCCCATATTACCAGTGTTTTCTTTATACTATCATACCAGGCTTTTGGAGCCTGCCTTAAACCATGAAGAGCTTTTTCCAATCTGCATACATAACTTGGTTTTTTAGGATCAATGAAACCCTCTGGCTGATACATGTAGACCTCTTCTTTTAGTTTACCATTAAGGAAGGCATTATTTACATTAACTTGTCTAATTTGCCCACCTTTTGAGACTTCCAAGTTGAGAACAACTCTTAAAGTGGCTGCTTTTATCACTAGACTAAAGGTTTCCCTGAAATCAATCCCAGGAGTTTGCAAGAAACCTTTTGCAACCAACCTAGCTTTGTGTCTTTCAACTTTTCCATCAGTTGTATACTTAGTTCTGAACACCCATTTTTTGCTAACTACTTTGTAGTCCCTTTAGTAAGGTAGCAATTTCCGTGTCTGGTTCCTTATTAAGGCATCAAACTCTTCCTTCATTGCATTTTTCCAAGTGTTACTTTTTAATGCTTCATTTGTGTTCAAAGGTTCCATATCTATTTCCTTATGCCTTTCTTTCACTATCTTGCCAATATAAACTTTAGGTTTGAATATACCATCCTTGGCCCTAGTGATCATAGGATGTGTATTGACAAGCCTAGGATCATAATGAACCACATTCTGTTCACTTTCATGACTGTCACTATTTTGAGAATTCTCAGCAATCACAGGTTCGCTTTCATCAGATTCATCAAGACCACCCTTATTTCCCTCAAATCCTACCTGATTAGGAGAAGCACTTGAATTAGTTTCTGCCACTAGAGATGCCTCATTTGAGCTTGTATCAGTCAATACAGTGGTTTGCTTTAGAGATGACGAGGATGTGAAATAAGGTAGCATAAAGGACATATTTTGTTGATTTGATTTAGTCTGTAAAGGATTTTTCGAACTAGTTTGAGACTCAAAAGGAAAAGTACTCTCACCAAAGATGACATGCCTTGATATGCAAACTCTTCCTGAAGGGTTAAGACACTTGTACCCTAAGAATGTACATCTAACTGGGTGATAACCAAACTTATGGTTCTGGTAGGGTCTGAGACAAGGGCAACAACTACACCCAAAGGTTTTTAAAAAACTGTAATCAATTGATTATTTGTAGAGTGTTTCAAAAGGAGATTTGTTGTGAAGAACTGTTGTGGGCAATCTGTTGATAATATAAACTGAGGTTTGAAAAACCTTCCACCAATATTTTAAAGGCATTTTAGCATCAGCCAAAAGTGTTAAACCCATCTCAGTAACATGTCTGTACTTCCTCTCTGCCCTTCCATTTTGAACTGATGTGTACGGACATGAGACTCTTAATTCAATTCCAAATTGTTTGGTTAGGTTTACAAAGGGCTTATATTCACCACCCCAATCTGACTGAATCATTTTGATCTTTCTTTCAAATCTATTTTGAACCAGATTTTTGAATTGCAAGAAGGCCTGTAGAACTTCCGATCTCTTAGCCTTTAAAGGATAGAGCTGTGCAAATCTTCTATAGTCATCCAAGAAGAGTACATAATATTTAAAGTTGTTTACTGACGCAAAATGGGCAAGCCCCCACACGTCAATATGTATTAGGCTTAAAGGTGTGCTTTCATGTGAATTTGAGAGATTAAAGGGCAATTTATGAGATTTACCAAACTGACAAGACTCACAAAAGGATTTTGATTTCATTGAACTTGGATTTTCATTACAAGACTTGAGAACATAACTCAATACGTGATCAGAAGTGTGGCCTAATCTCCTATACCATACTTTCCATTTTTCTTTCTGATTTTCTGAAACTAGAGTAGCAGCTAGACATGCTTTATTTGAAGCATAAAAGGACTTAGGAGTGAAAGAGGACTTGGGTGATATCTGGCCACGTAGATTGAGCTGATTCAGGCCCTCACTAAGCATCCCGTCGTTCAAAATCTGGTTCGTGTGTTTGTCCTTCACAAGGCAAGAATTAGAGTGAAATTCAATAAAAACATCATTATCACGCATAAGTCTAGAAACACTGAGTAATTTCTTTTTAACTTTAGGCACAACCAGCATATTTTTCAACAGTAAACAAAGTCATTCCCAACAGATAATCTAGAGCTGCCAACATGAGTTATATCTAAAGTTTTAAAATCACCAACCATTAAAGTTTGCTTACCTTTGCAATCAGAGACAGTCTGTAGATTGCTCTTGTCCTCTGTTACATGGTGCCTTGCCCCAGAGTCAGCAAGCCAAGCTTGATCTGTAATAGTATTTGGTGTAGCAATGTAAGCAGTGTTCTAAAAACTTTGCTATTGATTGTTATTGAGTCCAGTGAAGCTCTCTAAAAACTTTGCTATTGATTGTTATTGAGTCCAGTGAAGCTCTCATCAAACCTGAAGCGACACTTCTCGACCAAATGATTGTATCTTCCACAAATTTGACATGCTTCATCATTGTAATTTCTGCCTCCTCTATAAGTAGTGCCTTCCTCTAGTATTGTTTCCTCTATACCTTCCTTTTCTAGAATAACCTCTGTTGTTGTAATTCGTCCCCCTCTATAGTTGTCATACTGATTTCTCTGATATATGTTGGTGTTTCTACTTTGATTTGGATTCGAGGCATTTGTAAGATTAACTGAAGTTATACTTGCCCTTAAGGAGTTCAAGTGTTCAATCCTAGCCTCAGAAGTCATTAACACAGATTGCAACTCAGCCCAGCTTATAGAATCCATGTTTGAAATTTGCACTACAATGGGGGTATATTCCTTACCTAACCCATTCAACACAGTCACAATCAAATCAGAGAGAGACACAGCTTTACCTACTATTTCAAGATTGTCAGCAAGTTGTTTAACAGATGTGAGATATTGATCTATAGTAAGACTCCACTTTCTTGTTCTCTATAGCTCACCATTCAGAAAGACAATTCTCGACTTGTTTATAATTCCAAACTTTTCTTCTATGGCACACCACAACCTTCTTGAAGTGGTTGCTCACATGAATTTTACAGCAATGTCTGGAGTCATTGCAGAATAGAGCCACCCGATGAGTAACTGTTCTGTTGTTACCCACTGATGGTATTCAGGATTTTGAGTTTGTTCTGCCGCAACTGGAGCATCTAGCTGGGTCTGTTCTTGAATTTAAACAGTGATAAATTATGGTGGGAGGGCACTTGTTCCAAGCAGAAAACCATCAAGACTATAGCCCTTCACAATCGCCATTACCATGTTCTTCCACAACAAAAAGTTTTATTTGTCCAGCTGCACCATGGGTGTTTGAGTAAGAATTGTTCCGTCGGACTCAGGTTGCTCCTACCCAACACTGGTAGCGCTATTGTGGTTGCGCCAGTGCTTGAAAATTGGGTCAATCCGGCGCTCACCATGGAAGTGGCTCTGATACCAAATTGAAAAAATGATAAAAGTTAATGAATTTGGGAATTTTCCCTATATTCAATCTAATGTGTTGTGGGTTACAATTGTGTATATATATATGAGGAAATTGAAGATTCTAGAATACAATTTAGAAAATATTTTACAACAAATTGGCTGAGAATGTATTGGTGTAAATTTTGGAATCTTGCTAGCTGCTGCTGCTCGGTGAAGGCATGGTTCCATTACTCAATTTCTGCACGTTATGTACTACACTGATATTTACAATGCTGGTCCTCCACTATTGCTTTATTGCACATTGATCCTTACTTTTAACTGATTGACGTGCCAATTCTTGGAGATCTATGTCTAGCCATTTTTGCTGCAATTCAACTCCAGCCCACAAAAGTTCTGCAACATTCCAGCTACTTGCCAATCTTTTTTTGGCATCAAGCCTTTTCTTTACAACTCGCACGTATTTGAAACCTTTGATCACACTTTTTATAAACGGTTTCTTCTTGTGATTTTCAATTTTGGGAAGACCAACCATGACACTAGTAAGGATTACCATGGGCAAAGTCCAAGAATTAGAGGGTTCTTTGTGAATTAATATAGGTGAGACTTGATCACTTTGAAAATCTAATACCCCACTAAAGCTTGTGGATTTCTCTAAAAGCTCAATTAAATATCGAGGTCTATGCTTTGCATCCATCATTTTGGATGAATTAATAGAAAAGTGAATGAACTTCAACTATATATCTTGCATTGTCTCACCTTCAAGAAGTAGGACATAGTTTCTGAGATCATCATGATACAGAGAAGTGGAATCGATTGAAGCCCCATTAGATTCCCTTAAGAATCCAGTCTTCTTTCAACACCTCATAAGTGCCATGAAAATCAATGGCAAGAGGAATGGTACTACAAGCAGGATCGCTGCAATTGCGTAACCGAGAATGACGTCTGGAGTTAAAGGAATTGGGATCAGCACAAGTACTTTGTTGGCAATGACAATCATTATCTGGCCTCCTATTCCTATGTTGAGCAGTAGATTTCTCATGATATGGATAAATTTCTTCCCTTCTGGCCATGAATGGGTTTTTTTTCCCACTGTACCAGCAATTTAATCCCGTAGTTTTGTAGATCAAAAGACAGAATGGAGTCAAGAAATTTCAAGAAGCAACTTATATTTAGAAGGAGATCATGTAAAAATCGCAAGAAAAAGGTTAGAAGGCAAAGATAAACTGATCTCAATAGTCGTGCCACAAAAATAACTTGTACTGACCACTTGTATTCAGAAGTTGCGCATGTCCCAAATGATGCGCATACAGAATAGTACCAGAATGACAAAATCAGCACGAGTATAAAATAAATATTGGCAACCAAGGCAAGAATGTAATAGGCATCAGATCTTGTAATTACAAATTGAGGCTACCACTGTTTGCCATGAACCAATACTTGTCTAAACCCAACTTCAACTTGTCAAAATCAAATATGTTCTGATTCCCTTGGGGATCTTCTGATAATATTCTTGCTCGAATTTTGTTGTAGTTGTGATCCAAATACCTATTATCTGTAGAAACCATTAGAGCTAAAGAACTCCAGACAAAGAATGAGTAAATACTGAGAAGTACAAGGATCCCTTGCATTGATATAAATCCAATATATTCTCAGAACATTTGGATCAGAATATTTACAGAAAGTGTGTGTAGGAGGATACCAAAAGCTGCCAAGTTTAGTATTTTCTCTCCATCATTTATGGATCCCAAAGAAGCCATCATATGAATCATTGAAGTGAGCAACAAAATGCTGCCATTTAATCTTGCAAATTGGTTAATGGCACGATACATATCAGTCGATATATCCATCGTCAACTTCACTGCAGTGGCTATTACGGTCAAAGAAGCAGCTTTGAGAGCAGAATATTTGCAGGGAAACCAAGGTTTCCGAAACTGGTGGAGGCAGGGGAGGGCCATACTGGACCGCGGCCCACCCCTGTCTCAGCCCAGATCCACGTAAAAGTAAAGAAAAAAAAAAAGTTTTAGGCTGCATCTAAAGATTTGTTATGTTTGGGCTCGGGTAAATGTATTGGGCTCGGGGGAAGGAAAACCTAAGTCCAATAATAATACCTTAACCATGCTACCTCTATTATTATACCCGATTCCCAAGCCCATTAATTATTCATTCTGAAATCTAAATTGTATTGGTCCGGCACCCCCCTCTCTTGCCGGCTGGCTACGCCAGTAAATTCCGATAGTGGATTGAGTGGACTATATCTGTTGTTACTAGAACAATCCATACGAAATAAGCTGCTGCAGCATACAGGCCGATCCATCGCATTGCTATACTTGAGTTGACCATTTTTATTCAAATGTTAACCGGTATGCTTCAAATTAACTCTAGTAACTTGCATTACTTCTGTTGGATAAAATGGGACATGTTGTGATATGGAAGTTTCCTTTGAGATTTTCGATGTGCATAATCAACAACAAAGAAGTTCTTGTTCTACCACTGATTAAATCAAAGAGTAAAGTAAAGATAGAGAGAAGAACAAAGGGGAAGATGAATTCTCATTGATTCTCCAAAAACAAGAACAAATCAATTAGCGATACAATGATTATATATATGTGAGAAAATAAAGTACTAAATTGTACTATAACAATAAAAATACTAACATATGCATATTCTAGGATCCCCTCAATGAAACTCATGATACTGCTACAAGAATCAATGGGAGTTTGTCAAACAAAAAATGGAAGCAATGAACCCAACCAGACTTTGCGTCTTGCAAGAATATCAGCAAACTGTAGCGATGAAACAAAATTAACATTAAAGAAGAGCATTGAGTTGAGATATATTCATTTCTAATTTTGATTGTCATTTCATTATAATATTACATTGTCTTCTAAGTTGGTCATAATCTCAGCTAATGAAAGATATCATTTATCATTAGTTTTATCCTGAATCCAATAATTGAAACAGGGAGAGTGCAATATTAACGAAATATATAAAATAACGCGAAGCATCAAACTTTTTATTACAAAAACGCAGGATGAAATTCTTGAGTAAACTACATATGAAACACTTCTATATATTTATTTATCTACTTATTTGTAATTTAGCCATCCGTACATAATTATGTTATAGCTCTTTTATATGCAAAAATACATATTCCAAGTCCAGACAAATTAATTAATAAAATATATTGGATTAAATGGTGGGATTTTTATACTTGGCCATTCTCTCTTTGGTCCTCCTCTGGGTAATCTTCTCCTTTGTCTGATCTCACTGGCGGATCCCCTTTCTCCTCATTGCTTTCAATATCTCCAGATATTATCGTCAATTCAACCATGCTAATATGATGATGGAGTTGATGATCTAAAAACATGTAATTCGACAATATGCGGATCATGTGCATGCATAAGTAATAATATATGTAAATATATCTAGACATTGAGATTTAATAAAATGCTACAATGATTTGAGTTAGAAGTGGAATAGTATACTCAACAGGACATGACACAAAAAGGAATACATTATTCTTCAAAATTTTAAAAAAGAAAAAATTTAAAAAAAAAACCCCCCAATAGTACTTTAGAAACGAAGTAACGTAATATAGATATTTGACAAAAAAATGCTATTTTGATACAAAATTCAAATTTTAAATGACATTAAAGTTGGAGCCCTTTATTAATGGTTGCCAAACAGATGGCATAGCGGGCAAGCTTGGTGGAGACTCACACTTTTGTCCCCACTTGGCCACCCGAGTAACTTAAAAAAAAAAAAAAAATAGAAAAAATATAATAATTTAAAAAAATTAATGCTAATAAAAAGTAAATGGGATGAATTGCGGCTTGAACCCCAACCATCCCTAATCCCCTGAAATTTGGCCGGCACGGGAGCCGGGCAGCAAAAAAAGTTTCATTTAGTAAAACTCGACTTGTCATGTAGCCATAATGCCATGCAATCACTAATAATTTTGGTTTTTTTAGTTATAATTTATAGTTAACCTATAATTTAGTTATGAAATTTTCAATAATGATCCAAATTATTATGAACAAACCAGAGCATAACTTAGATACGTATTCGTACCTTGTACAACACTCCTCTCCATTGAATTACGACTAACAATATTTTCATTGCTACCAGACGAGTTGGTGCCATTGTCATAATTAGTGTGTTTGAGTAAATAATCACGCCACTCATCTATATACACTAACTGATCTGGAGGCGGAATGATTGAAATTTCACGCCTTTGAAGAGCTCTTAGAATACCTTGAGTTTCGCCCAGTAGAATAGCGGCTTCCTCCACAATTTCCTCTCATTTTTCTATCATGCTATTCTCACACTTGATGAGTATAACACGAGGTACATTGGTGAGGCATGCGACAAATATATCTGCAACCATGAGGGATAGTTTTTCAAACATGTGGCTATTAGAATGTAAAGGCCTAGAAGTTTCTGCACATTCCAACATCAGAGTGTGGCTTATTTTGTACATTAAATTAGCAGCAATAGCATGACCAGGATAACTCATAGGGCTCTCAATTGTATCTCCGTTCAAATGTTCATTGGTGAATTCGTCCATAATTTCTTTACTTCTTCGTGCCAGAATTCGAAGAGTTTCTAGGTAGGATTCTGATGGACTCGCCAACTTTTGGATATCCATGTCTAGCCATTTGTGCCTCAGTTCAAGTTCAGACCACACAAAGTTTGCAGCACTCCGGCTACTTGCCAATATTTTCTTGGCATCTAGCATTGTTTCTTCTGGGTGGACTTGATTGAGTTCTTCAATAACACTTTGGTCTTGTGATTTTCCATGTTGGGGAATCCAATCATAATACTTGTTAGGAGGTTCATTGTGAATCATAGGTGAGAGTTGACCACTTTGAAACTCCAATATCCCTTTGAAGCTGGTGGATTTCTGTAAAAGCTCAATTAGATTTCTCCAAAAGATTTAGTAAGGCATTTGCATTGTCTACTCTCAAAACTATCCTAAGACACTTGCCTATTTGTCATATTTCTTATTGGATTCAAGATCTTTACTCTCTTCCTTTCCCTCTCTATATCCATAATTGTCAAGGGCAATTGTCTAGCCCTTTATTGAATCTCAAGCCCTTTACAAAGGAAATTCGTCCAAATGTTGTAAGTTAAGAAAAATAACCCTTAAAACTTATCAAACATTTAGTTTTGCACTTGGAAAAGACCCATCTTCATATATAAGGAATCTTGAAACACCACTTTGATTGAGGAAAATGAAGGTTTTGAGGGTACTTGTCAACAACTCAAAGAACCCATGGGAAAATCAAGTGAAAGAGATGAGTAACTAATGTTTTAATTCCTTTTTTTGCATTCTTGAAGTTTTGATAAGATAAACATGGTTTTTTGTTGAAGTTTTCATGAAATGAACATGAATTATGATATATTGTAAAGAAAGATTGAATTATTGCATTTGGATCACTAGTTAATACTCTATCCGTCTTGCCTTTACTATGCTTTGTTTTGTTCCATACTAGGAGACATCTAATGATACTGAGATGAGTGACGATTAATATGGTTTTTGCTTTGTATTTGTATTGCTCTATGTGGAAATTCTGGTAGAGGTCAACCTTACTCACTCTTCTTTTCTACAATTTTATAGATGATTGAGGGCGTGATGATTGAGAAACAAGCTAAGAGTTGGAGCATATCCGCAAACGGGAGTAGAATTTTGCATGTAGTGATAGCTTATCTTTGAAGCTACTACAAATTAATGCACCTAAGAACTTAATACCTTTTGTGTTAATAACTATGCTCACCTCTCTATAATATATATTTTTACACCTTATAGTATATAGGATAGAATGAATGTGTAATCTTTGTATTGATCGGAAGCTTACAACGTAAAAGCTTTCCAGTGGTTTGGCACGACTAGGTAATCAATGAAATATTCCTATTAACATAACTTGTTGTGTAACTTTTATATGGATTGAAAACCTAGCTAAAATGATTTTTTTAAATTAAAAACTTGTTAGTTAAGCCTTACAGAATGTTAAACAATCCAAAGGCAATAAAAATTTATTTTATGCGTCCCGTCCCCACTATTTGCTGAAAGCTTTCGCAGATCGGAAGAGCACACGTCTAACCAGTATAAGATACGCAAGAAAATTGAATTTTAGCGGAGGCTTGACACTTGATGTGTTCAATTGATACATCATCGGGATTTTGAACTCAATTGGCACAAGTGCATGATTAATTTTCAATGAACGAAAGGATAACAAATGCAAAACAATAAGGAAAGAGAAAAAGAGAATTGCAGCTATGTACATTATTTGAATATGATAGTCTATTTTATTAATGCAAGTGATTGTTGTTACTTTATTTTTTCTAACATGAGGTATGGTAATGTTTTAGGTTCTTGATTGGATGCAAGCATATGGGAAAACAAATATTGTCTCCTACAGTAGTTATATATGAAGTTCATGGGAAGACATCTCAATCCTATAAAGGTCTTAGAAATCTACAATAGCATAAAAGATACATCAAAAAATGAGGGTGTCTCCATCTGCAATTCTGTTCTTAATTGTTTGGTTAAAAGTGACAGGTTCGAGAGGAAAGTGTTTAATCAAATGAAGCAAGACCGGTCTGATTCTTAATATTATAAATCAAATGATAATATTATTGATTAGTGTACCTTGGATACATACCGAATGAATTGTACCACTAAAATTATTTTTTTTTTGGGGGGGGATAATACTAAAATAATTTATTTAGTGGTTGCTTTCTTATTTTTTATTTTTTGGCTAAATGACCGTAAAACATGCTATTGTTGGAAAAAGTAAATTGTACTATATTGTGTTACAATCATTTTTTATTTCATTCTTTCTGAAACAGAAATAAAGTTTTGCTAAATTTCACGAATTGAGCCGTATTTGAATAGTTGTTATTTGTACTAAAATTGTACATTCTTTTCTGTTTTTATAAGTATGTTCAAATAATTTTGGTATGGGGTTTTTGAGGCTAATATTATCAGTTCTATTGACATTATTATTAAGTTTAAAAAGGAATACAAACTTTTAAACGATTGATGCAATTGGATTTCAAACATTTTGCATTTTTATATTTTATTTAAGAGTTCTATAAAATTGTAATGACACCCCATTTGTCGATAGTCTTCATATATTGCACGGGTGAATATATATATATATATTATTTTATGTATAATTAGGAGTTTTTAATAATTTGAATTATGTGCAGTTGATTTAAGTTTGTTTGCAAGTATAACTACTCAAATGTTATAGATATGAATTCTTTGAAATTATTAATTTCAATTTTTTTATTTTTATTTATTTAGTTTCCCGTGCAATGGACAAGTGATAGATTAGTTTTTCTAAAAATTAAGTATATAATAATTTTTTTTTTCGGTGGGGGAAGGAAGAAATATCGCAAAGTTGAATCACAAATGGATAAAAAAAAATGGCAAGAAGGGAGATGACGGGTCCCACTACCAGCTCTTGTATGGTAAAGTGTGTGTATATTATATATAGGATGGGGCAGCAGATACACGAGGTGCAGGGGCGGGGAGCATGCGAGACGCGTGTGCTCTTCCGATCTTGCTATTTTACAACTCGCGCCAACTTAGTTTGGAAAATGATCCAAATTAAAATTAGATGTGTGAAGAAATAAATAATGTTAGACACAGAATATATATACTACTTTCGTTTTAAAAAGATAATTCAATTTTCTTTTTATCTTTCATTTGAAAATATTATTCAATTTTTTTAAAAAATAGAGGAAATATTAATTCTCTTTTATGTCTTTATTTAATGTGTGTAGTTATAAAAAAAAGAATTATTAAAGTAAAATAATTAATAAATGAGATGGTATTATGGAGAACTGATATTAAAATTTATTTTTTCAATACTATTAAATGAATTTTTCCTAATCTATATGAAAAAAGAATATAACTATTTTTTTATACAGAGGTAGTATTTGAGTACGCTAAATCAATTTTGCACGTCGAACATGGCCTGCCATCAACGAGAACAAGAAAGTATTATTTAATCACTACTAAAAACATAGCCATTAGACTTTTAAAAAAAAAGGGAAATTTTCTGATGGTCAAAAATCTATAGAAATTTCCAACCAAAATCAAGATTCCATTAGAAAATTCTAATGGAAAAATAATCCATCGGAAATTTGCAACGGATCGAAACTCTATCAAAAATTTTTTATGGACTTAGTCATTCGGTAAGAAATTTCCAACGGAAATTATAATCTATCAAAAATTTCCGATGGAATTAGATTTCTATCGGAAATTTTCTGACGGAGTCAGTTTCCGTCAAAAATTTCCAATGTATTTGTTAATTATTTGTCAAAAACTTATGACCAAGTAGTTCGAATTGTAGTACAGTGAATTGATACTTACATTTCAGATAGAGATTTTGAGTTTAAACTGCACATGGCTCTCCCCTCCCTATGTCCCCTTCATATTAAAAAAAAAAAAAACTAATGACCGACTGAAGTATTGGTTAGAAATGTTTTTTTTGGAACTTGATTTCCGCCGGAAATTTCTAAAGGATCCGTCCTGTTTCAATTTTTTTCATCTTTTTCGTTTCTAAAATATATTGACTATGACTATTTTTTTCCCTTCGTTTAGTTTTGATCTTTTATTACTATTATTTTTTTTGTGCTTACTACATAGAATATGTACATAGAAGTGTGCCTAAATACATACTTCACAAAAATTATATATGGTTGTACAAGAAATTACCTAAGAGAAGTGCAAGTTGAATTCAAAGAAAATTTTATCAATATGTGCATAACTCTAAGTATAAATTCTGCACACTACTTCTCCATATTATTAAAAAAAAAAAAGGAATAAGAAAACAAGCAATAGAAAAGAGCCAAACCAGGTAAAGTAAATGGAGATACACATGCTCTACTAAATTTCCACCAACATTCATGTCATCGACATAGTAAAAATCAGTAACATAAAGTACAAATTCCCATACACTACTTCTCCAGATTTTTTTGGGGAGGGGGGGGGGGAAGGTAGTAAGAAAACAAGCAATAAACATAGGTCAAACTAGGCAAAGTAAATAGAGATACCCATACTCTACTAAATTTCTAAGAACATTTATATCATCAACATAATAAAAACTAATAACAAAAAATATTTTATTAATAATGTCATAATTAGACAGAAAATCTTCTATTAGTTTTGTAATGCCTCAAGAATACTATCTTTAGCAAATATGTTTCAACTCACTGTCAGGGCATTATTTGTTAGATAAATTTTCTAACAAAATTGATCATACTCTGAAAATAAAGTTAGAAACATGTTCGGTAATGTGTAGTAAAACTGTAAATTATTTCTGATTTTCAATGACCCACGCATGGTACAATAATTATTATTATTATAATATTTTCCGCTGCAGGAAAATGACATGAAAGATAATGCGTAGGTAGTCAAGGGCCCACGGCACGTGTTAGATATTATTTGTCTGCCTGTCTCTCTCTGATCTTGATTATTTAATTATGTTATCTTTCAACGTTACAAATATGTTGATAAAAACAGTGTTAAAACCTTTATAACAAATTTCCCACAAATGTAAGGGCACAATTAGTATTAGAGAATTTAGATTTTTTCTCCCAATCCCTAAATAATGTGCTAAAACAAAGACGTGAGAACCCATTTTAAGGGGAAATAAACTGAAATAAGGGGCCAAATCCCCATTTAAGTTTATTCCCCCATTCACACTCCTCTTATAATATAATAAAATATTTTTTTCTCCACTCTCATTATCATTTTAATCTAATAAAATATTACTACGTGTCTAATTCATATTCCGCCCCCACTTTTTCTCCCTATATATTATTTGAAAATAAGTTTTTTCACCTTATTTTTTCTCTTTGGTCTTTTTCCCCTTGACTTTTTTCCCTAACATTAATCTTGCTCTAATAAAGTAGAAATGCCATAATTTTTATAATATATTTTAATAAATTATTCAAGTAATCTTTTATCATAAGCATGATATTTTTTTTTTGAGGGGGGGGGGGGAGGGGGGGAGATAGATGCATCATTTTTTAAGTTGCAAGAATTATAAGAGGATATGTTATATTATATGGATGAAAGGAAGATATGAGAAATGACATTGGCTTTGTGATTGAGATATCATTCCCAACCCCAAGGTTCATAGTTTGAAACTTTCTACACGAATATGTGCATAACATTTAAAATACCGGGGGGCTTTGGTGTTCCGGGTTTGGGCTAGTCGGTCACGTTGATAGCGGGGGCCAAGTAACTGGGGGAAAATTAATTTTTTTTTGTGTAGTAAATAATCAACGTAAATTTTCTGACCGATGAAGATTTTGTTGGTGACTTTCCTTCGGGTCCATGTATCCGTCAGAAATTTTCCGACGGACTTCTAAATCGGTCAGTAATTTTTTACGGAAATTTCCATCAGAAATTTCTGACGGCTTCGTAAATCCATTAGAAACTTTCTGACAGACTCTAATTTTGGTTGAAAACTATTAGTGACTGGACTATCAGGGATGGGATTTCTGCTCAAAATTTTCTGTCCCAATTGGTCATTTGTAATGGAAATTGTCTCTTTTGAAATGGAATTTCCCATCATGAAAAACGCTTTTTTAGTAGTTTTTGTATGTTACATACAATGTATATAAAATTTGTACATATATCTATGAATTTATACGCTTCTGATGAACGATATTGTTTCAAGAAACATGGAAGCAAGAGATATATAAGTAAATACATAGGATTTGTGTACAAATTTTGTACATAAATTATGTGCAAATAGCATTTCTCGCTGGCAACTGATTTGACGTACCCAAATACATGCCACGCAGGCATCTAACATTATTTATGACACCAGACGTCTGATTTTATATCGTTTCTTCACTCAGTAGTAATAATTCCAATAGCGTCGCCGGGGAACTCAATTACAATTAAGTAGGATCTTTAAGTCCAATTGTCTTATTGTTATTCGTCAAATTTATGATACTTAAGAGTACAAGACAAGAAAATTTTTACAATAGCCTCTTTTAACTTCTTGTTCATCAAACAAACAGCCTTGCATGCCTATCCGTTGATCCTACTGTCAATTCTTATTATTTACTTGACTTGATAATAGAGCTCATTTTTAACTCAATCAATCTATACAGAGTTGCCTTTTTCCTATTTTGAGAATTTTATTTGTTCTTCAAAATCCCTGCTCTATCCACTCGAAAACTCATCATGAAAGTTCCTGCATTAAAAGTTCAAGGTTCTCTCTTTCTTCTTCTTCTATGTTCATCAATTCATTGCATTTTCTTTATTTTTTCTTTTTCGATTTTTTTTTATCTAGAATCTGTCATTTTTGTGCATGTAATGTCCATCATTTTTATGTTCTTTTTCCTTTGATTCTTTTATGCGTAAATGGATTTCTTGATTATTATGAAATTGTTTTTAAGTTAATTATTTTTAAGAAGAGGTGATATCATTAGCTTCATAATAAATTAAGTAAATTAACATGTTAGATGCATGAGTGACGCTATTTGTTAGTAATCATTTAAGTAATTTTTTATAAAATATGATAAATTTACTGTCTTATTTTTAAATTATTTTCTCCAAACACACAATACCCAGGAATACAATTGTAAATTTACCCAAAAAGATTGCCTTTACCAATTAATGTACAAAGTGGAAAGGAAAGAAATCTGTTGGTACCATATTGATTGCTCTATTTCTCTCCAAATTAAGTCAGTGTTTAATTAAGAAAATAGAAATACCTGCTAGAAAGATGTTCTAAAGCGTGCAAGAAACACAATAGAGGATGCTTTTCTTTTCTTCATTTCTTTTGTCCACTTTTGTCTTGATTTCTGGGCTTTAGTTTCTCTTCAGTAAAAGGTTAAAGCTCTATTGTAATAATAATATTTGAAATTTGAAATACCAACAAGCTAATTAATGAAAAGGGTTGATTAAATTTAGTATAGTATCAATGAATTAATTACTTTAGTGTATTGTTAACCTTTATCTTGCAAATCATGATTTTAAGAATTTGTTTTGATTGTGATTCAGAGGGTATGATTAAAGAGGCAAAGAGCTCCTATTTT
>CAVNYN010289246.1:12980-51534 GCA_963692815.1 Nyctanthes arbor-tristis | reverse complement strand
CTGACTTGTAAATTAAATAAACACGTGTAAGGCTTTTATTGGACGGACAGCAAGCGAGACAGGATTTGGGGACAGCAGATCCGGACTCGCTAGAAAGATGTTCTAAAGCGTGCAAGAAACACAATAGAGGATGCTTTTCTTTTCTTCATTTCTTTTGTCCACTTTTGTCTGATTTCTGGGCTTTAGTTTCTCTTCAGTAAAAGGTTAAAGCTCTATTGTAATAATAATATTTGAAATTTGAAATACCAACAAGCTAATTAATGAAAAGGGTTGATTAAATTTAGTATAGTATCAATGAATTAATTACTTTGGTGTATTGTTAACCTTTATCTTGCAAATCATGATTTTAAGAATTTGTTTTGATTGTGATTCAGAGGGTATGATTAAAGAGGCAAAGAGCTCCTATTTTGATCTGCCAGCGTTGGATGTTTCAATCGCATTTCCACAAGCAACTCCAGCTTCGCTCTTTCCTCCTTGCAGTAAGACTAGTATTTCGCATTCAGATATATATATATATATATATCTCCAGACATCTGGGCATGTTTGATTTTTCATTTGATTTTTTTTCATTTTAATTGAATGAGGAGATGGTGATCCGTAAAGACATTGAGGCAGGAAGACCACGTGCATCATTGTATACAATAAATTGTATACATATAGTACTTCAACTTTTATAATAAATTGATAAAAGTCCAGGAAAATATAACAAAATTAAGTTTTATACTGTATAAAAGATTATGTCGAAAACATGAGTGCATGCTGACGTAATTTTGAAAAAGCTTCGTATTTATTATATTTCAAGTAGGTTACATAATACGTAACACATCAAAAATACTAATAATATAGAGACCAAAAAATTGTCTATGCAGCATTTATTTTAGAATTAATGTATTTGAACACATCTGGGAAAAAAATTATAACCAAAAGGAGTCTAAATTATTTTATTACCCTTAAAATGACTTTAGAATCCCCTTGCATTGTGTAGGGTTTATTATATTATATTATATGTAGCGTATTTGAGAAAAATTTTGATCAATTAACTTGTGCCCATTAATGAACTTTTGTTCTTGCTACGCCATTGTGTACATGAGTTTGTTTGTTTACTTGCAGAATCATACTATTACCAATTTGATGATCTATTGACTCCTGATGAGCAAGCTATTAGAAAGAAAGTAAGAGAGTGCATGGAAAAAGAAGTAGCTCCAGTAATGGCAAAGGTACTTCCTTATTTTGCATCAGTTCGAAGTTATTAGAAAATCATTCTTCCTTAAAAATAAATAAATAAATAAATAAATTTGTCCAAAAATAAATAAACAAATAAACTCATTCTTTTTGTGTCCACCCCCCACCCCCAAAACACCCAAACAAAAAATAAATAAATAAGTCATTCTTCTTGTTTTCGTTTTCTTTTGGTTATTATTCATATGCAATATATTTGGGCCTTCGTTAGTGTTAAGAGCCCCTTTATTTGGGTGTTGATGTGTGTTTTTTGGAGATATTAGTTTTTTCACCCGTGCGATGTATGGGAAGAATAATTTAAAATAATCTAACTTATTATTATCATTTGAAAAATTAGATGTCCGCACATGTTAAAAAAAGGATTGACAAACTTGATATCTTATATTTGTTTAAGAAGAAGATTACATAGACGGATAGTTCTTTCTTTTTAATTTTAGTTTTAAAATTTTTAATTATTAATAATTATATATATTTTTTCATAAGCATAGTTATATTTTATTTTAATTTTTTCATATGATATAAATAAGTAATTCATAAAAATCAACAACTATATTAACTTTGTTTGCGTGCGTCAGACCCATGTAGTATGAAGATATTTTAATCGACGTTTAAAACCTTAAATAAATCTCCTCTTGATTGCTGGATTTTCATGAGAATGAAAGGAGGATTTAAAAAATAAATATAAGATAATTGAAGGTATAACTATGAAGATAAGATAGAATTATGAAGATATGATAACTCAAAAATTTTGAAAATAACTCAAATAGAAAATTATTAAAAAAATAGACATAAAAAGTATTTACCGCACCGATTACCACATTTGGAAATAAAAATACCAAATTATCCCTAATTCTAAGAAAAAATGGCGGGAAAACTGCGGTTAAATTGTACCACAGCTCCTTTCATTTAAGTAATATATAGATATAGATGTCTAACGAGATCATTTTGCTATCTTTCGGAACCACGCTCAGTGGCCCCCTCAAGGATTTGTGAATTCCTATGAGGGAATCGCGTCCCTCAGGACCGATCCTTTAACCTTGGCGTCAAGGGCCTTGTGGCTTTTGGATGATCTCTGGTATCACTTAGACTGCGTTTTATGTTAACGCGTCTTTTTTCGAGACATGGCTTTTGAATGATCTCTGGTACCACTTTGACTGCGTTTTATGTTAACTCGTCTTTTCTTGAGACACGTTTACAAGATGATTTTGTCCTCTTTGGGGGCTACACTCATGGTGGGTGGCCTCCTCATGGATTAGTGAATTCCCCTGAGAGAATTGCGTCTCTTAGAGATCGATCCCTCAACTTTGGCATCAAGGGTTTTATGGTTTTTGAGTTGATTCTTTGTACCACTTAAGCTGAAAAGAGCTCTTTTTTCAATCTATGCTGATATGAGTTAAGAGGCGTTGGTTATAAGTTGCTTTTTTCAGTATTGGGAGAAAGCAGAATTTCCGTTTGAAATCGTTCCAAAGCTTGGTGATCTGCGAATCGCTGGGGGCAACATTAAGGTACATAAGATTGAGCTTTACAGTTTGAAATATTCCTGGGACGTATTTCCTCAAAACTACAAACAAGTTGATCTTTCCAGAAAAGTCAAAATTTGAGTCAAGTTGACGCTTCCTAGCCAAAACACTTTAAAAAAAAAGTTATTATTTTTCTTTTAAATTTTTGAAAGGGTAAAAAATATCAATTTTTTTTTTTTTTTTAAACCAGGAGGGCTGGAGATCGGGGTGGCCACACCCTATCTCCGCCAGTGCACACTAATGCAAACTGCTCTATGTTCATATCCTAGCATTCTGTATATGAATGTGTGGGCATCTTTCTATTTGTAAAATTCAGGGTTATGGGTGTCCCAACCTCTCAATTACTGCAACTGCCATTGCTACGGCAGAAGTTGCAAGAGTTGATGCTAGCTGCTCTACGTTCATTTTGGCACATTCTTCCCTGGCAATGCTAACAATTGGTAAGCTTTGTTTTTCTTGTATCAATATTCCTACCATTCTTTGATGCGAACTCGGCTAGGACGTATTTCCCCGAACCCACAAACAATTCGATCTTCCCAGAAATAAGTCAAGATTCGCGTAATGATTCTGACCTTTGAAGACTAAGATCCGTTAATAATACAAAATTAACGAACCATAAGGTTTGAACGGCAAAGGACCGCGATTGGTCACTTCCGTTGATAAATTTGACAAATTTCTTGAGCCACAAAAGAAAAATAACAAGAAATCTCATCTCGCCATAATTCACCGGCACCCCGAGAGCCGAAGACGCTGAAGGAATGGCTGTGCTTTTGGGTCTGAAATTTGCAAAGGACAATGGTGGAATAAGATTTGTGTTGAATCAGATTGCCTTACATTAGTTAATAATTTTAAGAGAGGTGCTTGAGTTTTCTCCTAATTAGCCTCTTCTTCGTGAGATTTTATCGCTTTTATCCAAACTCAACTGTGATTCTTGCATCCATAGTCTTCGTAAAGGGAACATGGTTGCTTACATGGTCGCCGTCTTCTACTTTGTTTTCTTTCTTTTGTGGATTGTGGACTAGTTGTATTCCATTGATGTTCAGTTCGACCATATGCTGAGAATATATACACCCACACACACACATATATGAAATGAAATGAAGCTTTTCACCTTCAACAACAACAACAATAATAATAATATTCTCTCAATAGGTTTTTTATTACAAAATCCATGAAATAAATAAATTTTCATATACAAGAAAATAGTATAAATACGAACTACTGGGAAAAAATACGTAATCTGGTTTTACCTTTTATTTAGCTACCCCCTTTTATTTATTTATTTTTTTTCGAAGTGCTCACGTAATCAACTTTAAAAGCATTTAGAAAGTTATTACTAATATCATGTTATTATCTCTGTTTTTTTATGGGATTATCTATGAATTAAAATGTTTAGAAACATTTTTCTTTTTATCTTACTTTATTTTTGCGCAAGTTGGATGTGAATATAAAATAAAAAAGTTATATAACTTCTTACTCAATGATAAAAAAATAACTGTTACAGTTGTAAGATTTCTCACGTTCCTGAGGTAAATTCGAATTGCACATGTTCCTCCTCAATTTTCCTCTCTCCTCCCCTATTTTCCCAATGTATAAAGCAAAAAATGGGTTTAAAAAAGAAACTTGTCGTTTTTTAATATAAAATATAGGAAAAATCCATATTTTTTAAAACTAAAATAGACAAAGATAATAAAATCTCATTATACTTCCTATACGAATATATTGTAAAATTATATTTTAATTTATTAATATTGTGATAATACTTCATTTTAGACATTCATTTACCTCGCACAAGCTAAATTTAATATGATTGTAAAAAAATTATGTGAAGAAAAAAACAAGTTTTTGCTCATTTGAATTTTAATTACTAAAAATTATGAAACTATTTTGAATTTTAGATTATATTATATTAATATCTCATCTCGTTCACTAAAAATTTCTTTTGTATATATTTGTTTTAATTTGACTTTTTAAAAACTAGAACAACAAAGGAAAAATATGCGTTATTGTGAGAACATATTATTTTGGATATTGACAATTTATTTTGCATAAATTCGTGAAATTAATTGTTTAAAAATTAAAGTGATAAGAAAAAATAAGTTCTGATAATTTAAAATTATAAATTTTTATTAATTACCTAGATTTAAAAAATGTATATATCGACTCTATAAGAATTCAAGGGTAAGGGTCGGATTTTTGTAGGAATCGTGCAAGTGTATTTTTAAGCCTATAATCTATAGAGTTCCATAGAAATCCACAATTAAATGCAATCTAGATTGAAGACACTAAATTCATAGAATTCTAGATTGATGACACTTGATTTTTGTGGAATATATTGAATTCTAAATTGAAGACACCTGGAATTATATGGATTTCTAGTATCCATCCAATTCCATGTTGAACAGATAATATATGTTTTCCGATCTGAAACGAGCCACTGAACAAAACTCATATGCTAAAGCCCTAGAGGTCACTAGTCTTTTGATAAATTCCGTTGTTTTGGGGGGGGACAAACTGGCATTTCAATTATTCTGACATAAAATAATTCCTAACGAATTTTCATATATTTATTTATTTTTATTACATTTTCTAGTAATTAGACTTTTGGAATATTTGGTACTTTTTTCAATGCATAATTAGTTTTCTTTTCCTGATGGGTATCATGAATTATTGAGTTTATTATTAAATTGTGAAAGAGTTTTCTTTTATCTCTTGTTATGAGAACAAACTTCGAACTTATCAAAATGAGTGATTAATTTTTTATGACAAGGTTCCACATTTTGGGGCGGTTGGTTTTAATATGCTAATCATTTTCAAGTTGTGAATTTGTGGGTTGTTTAGGTTTTTTAGTTCAACCGGTAAATTAGCTTTAATTTCTGGATTTGATCTCAATCTCCTATGGGCTGTGGGTTCCTTTGACTTATTCCGTGGCGGGTTCACATCATTCTTTATCTCCAAGCTAGTTGTAGTTAAGTGTAATATATTCTGATTATATAACATTATATGTTGGTTTGTCGAGCACAGCACTGTGTGGTTCCGAAGCACAAAAGCAAAAATATTTACCATCCCTTGCAGAACTTAAAACCATAGCTTGTTGGGTAAGAATATCCTTTTTATTTGGACCAAAATTGCTGAAATAGTATATACCTATATATATATATATATATATATATATATTTGCCATTTTACATGCTCAACTGTATATATAATATATACTGTAGGCTTTTACAGAACCGGATGTTGGAAGTGATCCAAGTGCTTTGAGGACCACTGCAAGGAAGGTTCAGATTATTAGATTTTCCCATCCAACGTACATTTTTCTCTATTTTGTATTAGCATGTGTTTGCATATAGGTCAAAGGAGGTTGGATTCTTGAAGGCCAAAAGCGTTGGATAGGAAACAGCACTTTTGCGGATGTATTGATTATTATGGCTAGAAACACCTCAACAAATCATATAAATGGGTAAGCTTTAGATATCATTCATTTCAATGCCGGTGAACAAATAAGTTGTAGAGGACAAGGCGTAAATGTCGGTCTTATTTTAACCTTATATATAACGGATGAATGATTTGGAGATGCTGGATGTCTCCGTTATGAAGACACCTGATATATGCGGCATCTGGTTTTATTTTACATTCCTGCAACGTACCTCACATGCGGGACTATAAAATTAGTGGATGCAAAGGCATCAGGTATATCGGATGTCTTCCGTGTTTCTAGATCAAAACATGTATGTTTTATGAGTTCTAGATCAAATATGCGTGTTTTACAAGCTTTGTCATAGCTTGATATTAGTTTTGAGTCTGTTTCTCTTGCCAACGTGCAAAGACGCACGCTACATGCAAGAAAACAACATTGGTTTCATGAAACCAACATTGGTTTCATGAAACCAATGTTAGCATTGGGCGAGGGAAGGGGCCATGGTGGTCGTCTCACAAAATTGGGGGAAAAAATTTTTAATGTGGTTCAAAAAATAAAATAAAAATTTATATATAAAGAGTTTTACAGTGCGTACTATCCAACTCACCTCTCTGGCTCCCCTCTAATAGTCAGGTTCCGTTATGTTAGTGTGGCGTGTGTCTTTACACACCACATGTCCGTCTGACGGTCGCAAGAGATCAATTCCATATTAGTTTTATGTGATGGCAAATTAGTTATTTTTGTATATTATGCACACATTTAGTCAACATATTTTCAGGTATCAAATTTTGAATATGTTATGCACTCTAATATACTATAATCATATCATATCTAATCAACTTGTCAAACTAATACGCTGCTTATGTTAATACAGATTCATCGTAAAGAAGGATGCTCCTGGTTTACAAGCTACTAAAATAAATAACAAAATTGGCCTAAGAATGGTTCAAAATGGAGATATTCTTTTGAAGAGAGTTCTCGTCCCTGACGAGGATAGGCTGCCCGGTGTCAATTCTTTACGGGATGCTAACAAGGTATGGAAACCGGATTTCATCTATGAGGTTTGCTTCAGTGATCAGTGGGGTGCTCATTCTTGAAATAAGCATAGCATTCACGTGGAAGATGGCCCACCTGCAATGGACCCCACTTCATTGAGAGTGCAGTGCTCATTTTAAAAATGAGACGCGTAGCAAAAGTCATTTTTATCACTTGAAAAAGAGTTAGAATGTTTCTTGACAATAGTTTTATAAGTAGGAATAGCAACAGGACGGTGCACGATCAGGTTGGCCTTTCTTGCACCCAAGGGCGGAGGGAGGGGGCCATACTAAGCCACGGCCCACCCCTGTCTCGGCCCAGAGTTAACGTAAGAGAAAAAAAATTTTAAGCTTAGGCAATAGAGTTTTTGTGTTTGGGCACGGGGGAAAGTGTATTGGGCATTGGGGAAGGAAAAACTGAAAGGGAAAAGGGCAAATCCAATAATAATATCTTAATAATCCTATGTCTATTATTATCCCTGATTCTTCAACCCATTAATTATTCATTCTGAGTTGTAAATTATGAACTCAGTTTGCGTCGTCTGGTTTCCCCGCAAATAGCAATCCTCCCAATTGAATTTCGCAATCAGGGCAAAAATTGTCAAATCCAATTTAAACCACGGCCAAGATTTCTAATTAGCTAAGTAAAGTTTTCAATTTTCACTCCCGTGTCTTCCTTGTGGCGGCCGGACTCTGGAGTTCATTTATTGACAGGCGGCACCGCGCGTGTCAGTCAAGTCTCATCGGTCTTCCACTCTTCCTCACAGCACCTGTGAGGCCGTGAACTGTTAAGAATTCTTGATTCTTCCCTTTTTTTAACAATGTTTCTTTCAATTTTTTGGGATTAGTTTAAGTTTTTCACTCATTTAGGCTTGTGCAAGTGAAGTTTTTGCTGAGAAGAAACTAAAATTTGGAATTAAGGTAGAACTAATTTGGAATTAGATTAGTCTTTTAGTTTTAGACTTTGCAAGTGAAATTTTTACTGAAATTAAAGGAAGGAAATGAAAATTTGTATTACTAGAAATATGCAACGAAAAAAGGAGTTAAGCTGCTGAATAACTCTGGCTAGTGGTTTTGTTTGTGAAAGCATGTTAAAAAGTATTTTATTTGTAATTTGCTATTAGGTTTTTGAGAAATATTATAGATATAAAGTACTAATTGGATTTTTTAGCTAAAAAATTGGCGAGTGATGTAACTGCTTATTTGAACAATATAATATAACGCAAGTTACTTAATGAAGCTATAGAATATAGCTAAATTAGTAAAATCCTCCTTGTGGAATATATTACTACATGGATTCCTCTAAGAAAGGAAAAACCACATTGCATTCTTAAAATAGAGCTTGTTAGCAGAATATATAAATATAAATTCTCTTATTGATAAATTTGTTAAAGTAAAAAATCGTCGTGTTCAACTTAACTTTTTAGTCTAGTGAACTAGATTTTTAGTTGTTGAATGTTTTTTATAGTGCACTAGACTTCGTGTAATCTTTCGAAAAATTAATGTTTACATAAATGACTTTTTCGAGTTTTCATCCGGCACTCCCTCTGTTATCAGCTGACTAAGCCACTGCCTGCCTACGCCCTGCCATGTTAATTTCTTACTCTGCGTTCCTGCCCAATGCCCCTTTGAAGCAGGGTAGGACGGGGACAATATGGGGTGGGGACGTGGATATCATCAAGGTTTTTATCTCCCGACCGGTGAAATATTTTTACTTCAACTGTTATGATTTAGATTTCCAATTGCTAATTGGTTATTAAAATATAATGAAAAGCTTTCTCAAAGAGTGTTTGGTCAATTTGTAGAAGTCTTGCAACTTCATTAATCGTAAATCCCAGGTTCAGCTCGTGTTGATAGCTTTCTATTTTATTTTTTTTAATTTAATTTATTTTTTTTAAAGTAAAGCTCATGTTGATGGTAGTTGAATTTTTTTCTCACTAAATTGAAGTAAATTAATTTGCTGAACGGGGAGGGTGTAGGGTGGGTGGGCAATACCCATCCCGTCCTGTCATGCAATTGGAGGCACGCACTTGTGTCATTTATCTCTAGAAAAACTTGGGGGAAAGTAGTTAATTAGTGCCATATAGTCTCCTCCTGCCATGAATTCAAATACTAAATTAATCTTTTAAAACTAATTATATTATTATTATTGTTAAAGAAAACTTCAATAATAAACTTCAAAAAATTTAAAAGAATGAAATCATACGCTTAGTCGGAATTTTTTCACCCTACCTTACAGTGCACCACTTAAAGCAAAGAATGGGCAAAGCGAGCTGTAAGTTTTTTCTCGCATGGCAAGATGCATCAAATGTCTCCTCCGCCTTATTGCCATCGCTTGTTCCATGTCGTGGTAGCTATATCCATTTCATTTTGTCAGTAGTGTACTGATTTCTAAAATAACATTTCTAACTCTTTGTATGCCATTTTTTGCTTTTAAAAAATTGTTCTGCAATAAAACTTTTAATCAACACTATTCAAATAGGAAAATAAGTAGTAAATAACACATTGTTTGGTTAAAAATTAATCTCAACTAACAGTCCCTTTTCATCTTTTGAAAAGTTTTACAATTTGTTATTTAATTTTTTTAAATAATAATATAATTAGTTTTAAATTAATTTTTTCACACCATTTTAAAATTTAATTTAATGAATAAAAAATAAATTTGAAAGATATTTTACTATACGTAGAATGGAAGGTAATTTATTTTTTTAATCTAAATGCAATATTATCCAATTGGTCCTCACAATTAATAATGTAAATAATTAGTAATTTATTTTTTAATCTAAATTATTATTAGGATTAATTTCATAAATCATCCACAACCTTTAGGTTAATAACCGGTTTCGTCCCCAACCCTTTTTTAAGACACCCTACAGCCTCTAACCTTTAATAAAGTCCTTTTTTCATTATTCCATAAAATTTTTAACAAAATAACAATTATACCCCTTAAACTTTTTAAATTTTTTTTAAAAAGGCTTAAAATTAATAAAAAATAGAAAAGAAAACACCCACCCCACCCCACCGCTGGAAATGCTGCCATTCCAGCTACCAAAAGGGGAAAAGGGGGCATTTGCTGCCGAAAATGGCAGTTGCCATTTCTGACTTTAAAAAGGGGGGGACCCCCAAAATTTTGTACACAAAAAGAGGGGAGATTCCCTCCATTTGCTACCAGAAATGGCAGCTGCTACCATTTCTGGAAAAACTTTAGCGGCAAGAAACGGGAAGGATTCACCCCCTTTTGCCTCCGTGTGTTTTTTTTATTATTTTTAAAGCCTTTGTTAAAAAGATTAAAAAGTTTAAGAGGTGTAATCATCATTTTATTAAAAATTTTATGGAATAGTGGAAAAAAGACGATTTGTGCGTATTTATTAAATGTTGAGGGCTGTGGAGTATTTTAAAAAATGTTGGGAATGAAACTGATTCTTAGCCCAAAGGTTGTGGACGATTTGTGAAATTAACCCTTAATAGTATTGGTTTAAGAAGAAAGAATATGAGAGGAATAATGTAAAAAATTAAATAGAGAATGTCTAAAAATACTGTCTAGATGTCGACAATGTACTAGAGATTTTCTTCATATTGGCAATTTTATTTTGTTCACACATACATGTTATTATACATGCGTGTAACACATGACACACATCAAGACTACAAGTGTGGGGTGCTTGTAGCTAGATGTTTGACACATATACACGCATGCATAATAACATGCATAAGTGTAGGTAACATAAAATCCTTGATATCTTATCACCATGTAAGATTTTTATTGCCATATAGTAATAAATTTCTCAGAGTCTGCCATTTGAGATGCTTCAAGGAAGTTAAAACGGGAATGAAATAGCTACATTTTTTCCTGTCAAATAGAATGGGTTCACCCTCCAATTTTGTTTTACTAATTCTTCATTTCATAGTTCGAATTTCTATTTGATACTCGATTGAATTTGAAAAATGTTTACCTTTAACTGGACGTAGGTACTAGACGTTTCACGAGTCATGGTTGCCTGGCAACCAATTGGCATTTCAATGGGTGTTTATGATATGTGTCACAGGTACTAATAACTCCATCCCTCTCTCTCTCCCCCCTTCCTTTTCCTTTAAAAATTTTTATCATTAAAAATGAAGTTTTCTATAGTTAAGGACTTCTTTTAAAGTTCTTATAGTTTTTACCATTAAAAACTATGATAGTAATATAATGCTAGCATAGCTTCTAAAATATTTTGATTTTTGAACTTTGATTTTTCAGAAGAATGTTTGATGGAAATGTAAAAAAAGATTATTGAAGAATGTGAAATTTTATTTTTATTGAGAATGTATATTTAATATTAAAATTAGACTTGTTAACTAATTTTTAATTTTAAAAAAAACTCCCTTCAACAAACTCTTATATAAATATTTATAACAATCATTTTATTCAACTAAATAGTACATCATTAATTAATTTTGTTTGGAACAATGAAATAACACAACTCTATTGAAAATCGAATAAATTAAACTTAAAAGGCATACATTGAATTTAACTATTATAATTAAGAAAAATGCTACATTACCATTCAAAGTATATACAATTTTGAGATGATCATGTTGATTGGAAGGTACCTTAAGGAGAGGAAGCAATTCGGTGCTCCATTGGCAGCTTTCCAAATCAACCAACAGAAACTGGTTAAAATGCTGGGTAATGTTCAAGCAATGTTTCTTATGGGTTGGCGCCTATGCAAGCTGTATGAGAGTGCTAAAATGACTGCTGGTCATGCTACTATGGGCAAGGTAAGAAAATGGTACTTGTTCCATCTTATTTTCCCTCTTTTTTTTAATATATAATTTTACAAAGGGATTGCACTGCATTTTCTCTTGTTGATACAGTCATGGATTACCTTGAAAGCAAGGGAGACTGTCTCTCTGGGTCGGGAATTACTCGGTGGCAATGGTATCTTAGCTGACTTTCTGGTGGCAAAGGTCAGTAACCATAAACATTGGAGATTCTTTCAAAAATGTGCTCAGTCCACACCCCAGGATTTCATCTCTTTCTTCGCCTCTGAAAAATAAAAAAGAAAAAGAACAAACCCAATTTATGTGGGTTTATGAAACAAGTGAAATGAATGTGCCGTGCCACGTACACAGAATTGAGAAAGAGAGACACAGGAATGTATGTGGTTCCTATTTTCTTAAATTTTCTTTCTATTTTCACTTTTTAATTGCTTTTCTTCCTTTACATGACCTTTTCATCACTTTTTCATCATCATTTTCAAATATTTTTCTACATCTAAACATATCTTGAGACATCTTTTGCTAATATTTTATAATTGTTTTTGAATTTATTTCTACGCAGCTTTCTACACATTTTCTGCTCTTTTTTTTCTTGTAGCATTTTCCGTGATTGTTCAATTAAAATAATTTTCTTTCTATCACTCACCTCCAAATCACATTATTCGTTGAACGTGCTAATTCCCAATTTTTAATGTCATAATTAATCTCTTGGAAATTTCTATTTTGGTTATAGGCTTTCTGTGATTTGGAGCCCATCCACACATATGAAGGTACATATGACATTAGCACCCTGCTAACGGCTAAGGAGGTGACTGGAATTGCAAGCTTTAAGCCTGCTGTCATAAGCAAGCCGAGCCGCCTCTAAAATTATCCACTCCTTTATAAGACGACTTGTCACTTGTGCTATCCTGTCATTTTTAATAATATAAGAAATAGTAAGTAGATTTATTTGCTCCACTGTGAGATGGATCTCTATTTAAATATTTAAATTATTATAATTCATTGGAAAAAATTTGAAAACAAAGAAATTTTATTTTGTCTATACGCAAATATAATAAATAAAATTAATTTATGTCTGAAAGCATTGCACATAGGTTTGATATTGCATTGAATAATTGTAAGGAATTATAGACAACATGCACAGCGGAAATAAAAACTATAATTCCTACATCAAGATCAAATTTGCTCTTAGATGAAATTTGTGATCAGAAAGTTACCTATAACGAAGCAGTAAATTAGGTTTATATGATCACACCACAGATGTCCAAGCATCCAGCCTTTAATAGTATTCCACACAGCGAGAACAATCCAAGAACATAAACTTTTCATAGTTAGATTAGAGTTTCTATATTATCTTGTACTAACAAGTTAATACAGAATGTGCGTGTGAATGTCATAGTAACTCGAGACCCTAAAACGCTTTATTTATAGGTTTCTTACGAAACCCTAGCGCAACCCTGATCTGATTAAGATTCTAGAGTCCATATACGGTCTGACCCAATTAATCTTCTTAACCAAATCAGTCCATTATGTACAAACCCAGTCCAATTATTGGGCCTTGTACATTAATTCCAACAAACTCCCATTTAGACAAGGTTTAATTCTAAGACTTCGATTCTTGTCTTTTGTGTGTGACCCATTAGGCTCCCACTCACGATGACAAACATCATGATACGATTATTATTTTAATCTAATTAGAATAAGGCAAACTAAAATCTCCATTTTAATTTATCATCGATTCACCTAGATCGATTAGTTCATTATGCGGTCCAAGATTGACATCTAGCAATGTATCAAGGCAATCCATGTGACAGGATGTCATGTGGTATGACAAGACTTTTCTATGTACAGTTACCGTAGAAATATAATCCCTTCATCAATATAACCCAATTGGTTAAGATATATAGATAAGCGTCAATCTTATTTCAACCAATTATGTTATTCGCATTGACTTGACGTTGACAAACTTGTGATCATGATTGAAACTCCTTTCAACTCACAATCATACCTTGGCCAAGGAATTTTCATCAACTCAAATAGCGAAAAGCGGATTATAGTCTCTTAATATCCAGGAGTGATGAATCCTCATCTTAAATATTCACAACCTTCATGCAACTTCCATTATACCGGTACGGCATTTTCCTGATAACTCATGGCTAGAGCCTCATCAAATGTTCGCCTAAGCATAACAATCATTATATAAGATTCTATAGTATCCTCAAGTTAAAGGATCAATTCTACAGCCGTTCATTAGGGATTAACCACTGACGCTAGGATAATATCTACATGGTATCTCTAGGTGGATCATTCAATGCTTGTTCTACTAACAAAACATCCTTGTGTTCATTCGAATGTCCCCAAATTTTAACTTATAAGATCAGTTACTTTCTAAAGAAAGAAATGTAACACATGCTAGTCTACCCGCAACAACAGTATCCGTATCCTGTAATTGCCTCGACTAGAGATAGTTTAAGAATAAGTGATAACATGCATCTCATAATCACGGCCCATTGTGATTAATAATTTATTTTTATCTTATTCTACATACACTATTATTTTGATAATAAGATAATAATACTTATGAAAATAATAGATCTGCTATTAAAATGCATCCATTAGTAAATGTTTATACTCAGAATGGTATAATACTAAAATCTAAACAAACTAGATCCAGTCATTCATATATCTAATATCCATAGACAGAGCATGACTATCATGCTTGTCATGTGACAACGGCTTTGTCAATGGATATGCAACATTATCGTCTGTAGAGACTCGTTCTATCTTTACGTCATTCCTTTGTATAATATCTCTAATGAGATGATAACGCCTTAATACATGCTTGGACCGTTGATGAGACCTTGGTTCCTTCGCTTGTGCGATAGCTCCATTGTTGTCACAATACAAAGTTATTGGGTCAACAATGTTAGGAACAACTCCAAGTTCAGTGATAAACTTCCTGATCCAGACTCCTTCCTTTGCTGCTTCCAAAGACGCTATGTATTCGGCTTCTGTTATTGAATCAGCGACTGTTACTTGTTTGGAACTTTTCCAACTCATAGCACCGCCATTAAGAGCAAACACATAACCAGATTGGGATAAGGAATCTTATCCATGCGATCTCTCTCAACTTGTGTCTTTGGACACATTTCTTTTGAGAGATTAATCCCATGCCCTATGGGATAGAGTCCTCTCTTGGACTCTTCTATTTTAAATCTTCTTAAGATTTTCTCTATGTACATAGATTGGGTTAGGCCAAGTAATCTTTTAGATCTATCCCTATAGATCTTAATCCCAAGAACATATGCTGCCTCTCCGAAATCTTTCATAGAAAAGTTAATTGACAGCTAGGATTTTACTACTTTCAGCATAGAGATGTCATTTCCTAATAGTAGTATGTCATCTACATGTAAAATTAGAAAGATGAATTTACTTCCACTGCTTTTCTTGTACACACATGGCTCATCTTCATTTTTGATAAAATTAAACTTTTTGATTGTCTCATCGAAATGAAGATTCCAGTTTCTAGAGGCTTGCTTTAGTGTATATATATGGACCTTTGCAGCTTATAAACTTTACTTGGCTCATTGGATTCAAAACCTTCAGGTTGTGTCATGTACACATCATCACTAAGATTCCCACTAAAGAATGTAGTTTTGACATCCATCTGCCAAATTTCATAGTTATGATATGTTGCTATTGCAAGAAAAATCCGAAAGATCGGAAGAGCACACTGGTGAAAAAGTTTCATTAAAGTCGACTCATTTTCTTTGATTATAACCTTTCGCCACCAATCTAGCATTATAAGGCTGAACTTTTCCATCTATATCAATATTTTTCTTGTAAACTCATTTACAAACTATAGGTTTCACTCTTTTACGTAGATCAACTAAGGTCCAAACCTTGTTTTCATACATGGAGTTCATTTTGGATTCCATAGCTTCTTGCCATCTCTTTAAGTCAGCACTTGACTTTGTTTCTGCATAACTAGTAGGTTCATCTTCCTCAATTAACAATGTATCATTGGTAATCATTAGATCATATCTTGGAGGAGGATGAATAACTCTACTCGACTTACGTGTCTAAGCTGGCTTGTCCTTAGAGACTGGTGTTACCCTATTGCCAGTTTCTGCCCCATCCGATGAAAGCTCAACTCTTGGCTCATCTAATCGGTCAGCTTCTTCAGTGGTTTCTTGAACCTCTTCAAGATCTACTTTACTCTCACTATTTCCTCTTAGAATAAACTTTTTTTTCTAAGAATATAGCGTGTCTTGACACAATGACTTTTATGGTGTTAGGGTTGTAAAAGTAATATCTAACAGTTTCCTTTAGATATCCCACAAAAAATATTTATCAGATTTAGCATCAAGCTTATCTGATTTAGTACGCTTTACAAAAGCATCACAACCCTAAATTTTCATGTATGACAGATTTGGTCTTTTACTAGTCCATAGTTCATATGGAGTTTTATTAACCGGTTTAGATAGGATACGATTTAGTGTGTAACAAGCAGTATTGATTGCATATCCCCACAACATTTTTAGGAGAACTACATGGCTCATCATGGATCGCACCATATCTAATAGTGGGCGATTTCTCTTTTCAGTTACACCATTGTGCTATGGTGTATATGGTGGAGTCCATTGCGAGAGAATCTATTCTCTTTTAGATAATCTAAAAACTCTCCTTTCAAATATTCTCTACCTTGATCAGATCGTAATGTTAGAATATTTTTTCCAGTTTCCTTTTCCACCTCCTGCTTGAATTCCTTGAACTTTTCAAGAGCTTCATGCTTAAACTTCATCATGTACACAAAACCATATCCAAAATGGTCATCAGCGAATGTAATGAAATAGAAAAAGCCCCCTTTAGCATTAATAGACATTGGCCCATATATATCTGTATCTGCAAGTGCCAGTAAGTCTGCAGCTGTTTCTCTTTTTCAAGTAAATGGAGATTTGGTCATTTTGCCTAAAAGGTATGATTCACACCTTTCAAATGATTCATAATCACTTGAGTCCAAGTATCCATCTTTATGTAACTTGGTAATACGTTTTTCATTTATATGACCAAGTCTGCAATGCCAAAGATATGAGTTATTAACACGATAATCAATTTTAGGCATTTTGCATTCTATACTCATTATATGATGCTCCTTGTCAAGAATGTAAATACTATTGAACAAATTCCCACAACTATAAAACACATTATTAAGATGTAAAGAACAACATTTTTTCTTAATATCAATGCAAAAACCATCTATGTCCAAACATGAAATGGAAATATTCTTTTTGGTTATAGCAGGAACATAATAGCAGCCTTTTAATTCTAAAACAAGGCCGAGGGCAATGATAAATAATGTGTTCCTATGGCTAAGGCAGCAACTTTTGCTCCATCCTTAACACATAGGTCTACTTTACCCCTTCACAATGGTCTACTGTTCTTTAGCCCCTGCATATTTTTACAAATATGATATCCACATCTGGTATCTAGTAGCCAAGAAACTAAAGAAGTAGTCACATTAACCTCAATAAAATAATTACCTGAAGTAGAAGTCTCAGTAGACTTCTTTCCCTTCAAGGTAGCAAGGTAAGCCTTGCAATTTCCTTTCCAATGCCCTTTGCCTCCACAATGGTAGGATATAGCATCGGCCTGAGATTTGCTCTTATCATGCTTAACTGTTTTCCCAATGCCTTTGGCCTTTTTGGAACCTTTCTTAAATGTCTTTTTAGACTTCCTCTTACAGCCCTTTGAGGAGTCTATAGCCAAGACTTGCCCCTGTACTTTGTTTACATTAGGCTCAACAGTCTTCAACATATTTAACAACTCGGGTACAGTACATTCAATCTTGCTCATATTGGATTTCATAATGAACTGTGAATTGCTATCAGGGAGCGATTGAAGTCAATACTTAGTTCATGGTCCATAGCAACTCCTAATAAGCCTAATTTTTCAATATAGCCAATCATCTTCAGTACATGAGCACTAACTAAAGAACCTTCTGCCATTACAGCCCTGAATAGCTTTTTAATGTTTCATACCTTTCAGTACGAGACTGTTCATCATACAACTCTTTGAGATGAAATATCATAGTCTAAGCATCCATACCTTCGTGTTTCTTTTGCAACTCAGGAGACATAGCTGCAAGCATCACACATGCTGCAATATTATCGTCATCCATATGACGATTGTATGCGTTCACCTATTCCGGAGTAGCTTCCTCATTAGGAATTTCCGGTATTGGCTGTTCAAGAATATATGCAATTTTTTCATACCTGAGAACTATTCTCATATTGAGGTACCAATCCAAAAAATTTTGCCCAGTAAGCTTGTTGGCATCAAGTATGCCTCTCAAGTTAATGTGGTTACTCATTATTTAATAAACTGAAATGACAAAGTATAGAACAATTAATAAATACAATAGATTAATTTAACATGGACTTTTATTAAACTAATTATACTCCCACTGAATTAATGATCTCCTTAACATTAATTAATGAAACATTTTCATTTTTTAGCAAGCTAGGACCCAGTTTGTTTTACTAAAACCTTGAGTTACTCAACAAGCCCTAGTAAAATATTCAGGTAGATACTTTATCAATTTCATCTTCATTTGTCTCCTAGATCATCAAGTAGATAACTAATTATCATATACATCTTATGTATTTACTTGACAATCCTCTAAAATCTTATTTCCTTGAGTCACTTAACAAGAAATGAAATTTTAGTTAAATTCGACCCAACTTGACAAGCCTCTAAAATCTTATTTCCTTGAGTCACTCAACAAGAAATGAAATTTTAGTTAAATTCGACCCACTGTTCAGAAATATCATATGTTTCATAGTGATAAACATATTCACGAGTGAGCAGCCTTGAGTTACTCAACAAGCTAACATCGATGATAAACTCTAGTTTTTACTATAACAGTGGAAGGCATGTATTAACAATTAATATGAATTTAATATATTATAAGGGATCGTTCTCATCAACATCACAATTATGTATTAAAATAACATCACACATGCAATCATCAATACATAATAAATATGGGTGGATGATTATGAAATGTATCTATCTAGTCTTCTCGAGCCATGAAGAAGACTAGTCGGTCAAAACATAGGGGATATTGCATTCAATCATTGAATGCTAAATGCGACGCTCTTCATTTTCTGCTCCAACCTGTATCTTATACTAGTCGTTTTCTTGTGGTCTATCTCTAATTTGTATCCTATACTAATTGTCACAGATGCTGGAATCCAGACACGCAGGCCCAAAATAACATTTAAAACAATCGGCTCACATGCCTAAAATCATATAATAGGCACGCAAGCCCAAATGAATTAATTAATGGGCTCGAAAGCCCCCAAACAAGAATAATAGAAAATAATTAAACATACATTCAACCAATCACACAGGTCGAGTCCATAATCATCTACAAACATTCATCAATATCTAATATTAATGAAAACAGCAATTTCTAGATTTGTGTTAATTGACAATAAAAGCCTAAACACTTTAGACAAATAAAAGCGAACCAAACAAGAAATAAATTAATTAATCAAATCAATTAATCTATTTCATATTAATAAAATATCACGATTAAGATAATTAATCAATCAATTTTATTAACTAAAGGGGACAAACAAAATAACTCTTTATTTTTGTTATTAGTATCAAAGTCATACTTTGATATAAGTTTTGGGAAAGTCCTAAGGTTTAGAATCAAATATTAAATTAAGTCGAAATTTAACCTTTTTATCCAAATAAAAACCTTTTGTCAAAAACAAATTTTATAAAATTTAAATTTTGACTCAATTTGATACAGACAAAAATTTTACAAAACTTTTAAGTTAAATTCAAAACACAAAGACCAATTTGTCAAATTTCAAAAGATGAAACTGATTCTGAAATTTCAAAAACTTTAGGGATCAATCTCTAAGTATCCAAAACTTAAGGGACTACTTATGCAATTTCTGAAATTCCATGGGCCTACCTTAACACTTCTGAAGTAAATGGAGGCTTTCTGTGCAATTTCCAAAATTACACAAAAGCCCCTGTCCCAAAAATCAGTAGTGGCTAGGCCATTAATGGCAGTGCCTGCCTTAATGCCTCTTCTAGAACGGCGTATGCCAGCGACAGGTGTTGCTCCAGAAGCAGCTCCGGATGTTGCTGCGAATGGCAGCAGGTTACTGCTGTTCCCAGCATCTATCTCCGCTACTACTGCTGAAGTCGCAGTTGTGGTGGCTGTACAGTTGCGGTGGCCAGATGGCTGCTCCAACTACCGTGCTTGACCGCTGGACTGTAGGAACTATTCTGGCAATAAGGTGCTACAATAGCGTCGTTTCTCCCCTTTTTTTGTTCAATTGAAAAATACGAATCAAATTCAGATTTTCAATATAAAGAAAAACTCCAATGACCACAAATCAAATTAATACGAAACAATAACAATTACTGTTACACATATAATAACAAAATCCAACAAGAAGTAAGGTGGCTCTGATACCACTGTTAGGAATTATAGAGAACATGCACAGTGGAAATAAAAACTATAATTCCTATATCAGGATCAAAATTGCTCCTAGATAGAATTCATGATCAGAAAGTTACCTATAACGAAGCAGTAAATTCAGTTTGTCTGATCATACCACAGCTGTCCAAGCGTCTAGCCTCTAACAATAGTCCACACAGCAAGAACAATCTAAGAATACGAATTTTTCATAGTGGGATTAGGATTTCTGTATTATCTTGTGCTAGTAACTTAATACAGAATGTGTATGTGAATGTCGTAGTAACCGGAGATGCTAAAGCTCTCTATTTATAGGTTTCTTACGAAACCCTAGTGCAACCCTAATCTGATTACGATTCTAGAGCTCTTCCGATCTCTGACCCAATTAATCTTATTAATTAAATCAGCCCATTATGTACAAACCCAGTCCAACTATTGGGTCTTGTACATTAATTCCAACAGTAATCACAATTATTATTTTGTCAAGATATATTTTATTTTGGATTTAACTACCCAAGTATTAATCAAGTTCATTCATTTCCACATGCCTAATAAATTAAACAAAATACTTTGCATAATTCTATAGACAGTGACCGCGTTGAAACCTTGATGTTTAAGGTGTACTATAATAGTTATATACTAGTTAAAGTACCCCTGCATTGTACGGGCAGAAAAATTTATTAAAATTTATCATTAGATTAGTTACACAATAAATCTTTAATATTTTCACCTCTATTAAAAATATAAAAATACAAGTATACATTAATTGGATCAATAAAATTAATGAACTAAGTAATCATGAAATTAAGATCGTTTAGAAGACAATCTATATTTTTACAACTATCTATCAAGCCCCCGCTAATTTTATAATTTTCTAATAATATGTTATATTAATTAAAGAAGTCTATAGTGGAAGCTTCATCACAAACGGCGGGGATGGAACTAGTAAGTTGTTAAATTCTAAAAAATCATTAAAACTAGATTTTTCAAAAAAATGTGTATATTAGTAGGTATAGTTCCTTGATTACCAAAGCAAAGCTGAATAATTAGGAAGCTTTTATCTTGACAAACAAGGTTCAAATCATTACTGAGACTATCCATTCATTCCATCATATGCATTATAAAGCGTGAAAATTTATGTATTATAGAGAGGTGGACATACTTATAAATACAAAAGTTAATAAGTTCTTAATTGCATTTGTAGTAGCTTCAAGGACAGGTTTCCACTACATGCAAAACTCTACTCCCGTTCACGAACATGCTCCAACTCATGGCTTGCCTTGCTTTTCAAATATCATATCTTCAATCATCTACAAAAATTATAGAAAAAGGGAGTGAGTACGAAATACTCAGCAGGTAACAAAACCCATTGATTCACTTTTCATTTGAGAAATTTGTTTTCAAGGAAACCGTTGAATGCAGAAAGCTTTCAAATGCACAAAATGGCCTTATCACTAGTTAAACTAGTACCTATAGCGCGCGCAAGATTCATATAATTCAATATCAATTCAATCATAGCCATGTACATTTAAGTGGATCTGCATTCGAATCCGGTTGTCCACGATCGGAATTCCAAACAATTAGCCAAGCAAATATCACACTAATCGTCGCCCATCTTGGTATCATTAGATGACTCCTAGTATGACAATAAAGTAAAGTAAAGTAAAGCAAAGACAAAACGGGTAGAGCAACTAGTGATCCAAATGCAATAAATCAATCTTTCTTTTTAATGCATCAAAATCTATATTCATCTCATGGAAACTTCAATCAAAACTATGTTTTTCTTATCAAAATTTTAAGAATGCTAAAACGGAATCAAAGTATTAGTTACTCAACTCTTTAACTTGATTTTCCCAAAGATTCTTTGAGTTGTTGACAAATATCCTCAAAACCTTCATTTTCCTTGACCAAAGTGGTGTTTCAAGCTACACGACGCTCTTCCGATCTTATATATTTGAAGAGAGGTCATTTCCAAGTATAAGGGTGGTGCTTTTTTTGGGTTTTGCTTGGTGTTCTACCATCCTTCTCCTTCTTGAACGAATTTTCTAATTAATTTTAAGTGAAGAGCTTGAATCCAAAAGGGAACAAGTCAAAGTGGCTTAGGATGGAAGTAGGGACATGGAGGAAAAGCAATAGGTTAGGTTAGTGTTGATTGAGGAAAGATCGGAAGAGCGTCGTATTATATTTATAATAATCCAGATTTAGATTTTTTTAATAAATTTTTGAGTTCTACCAATTAGAACGTGACATGTGGTGCAATCTGGCACCGTATATCTTAGTAGGCGATGTGGCAGAACGAGGTTCACTCATTTATTGCTTGAGAAGTCTTTATACTTTGGGTTTCCCTATGATTACGTTGTTGTACTTTGATCTATGTTACTCAAGGCTTCAACTTAATGTCGTTTTTCAATTAAGTGGCTATAGTTTGATTCTTGTGACATTATTAATGCCAACTTAAAAGACTATTCAATCATCGTAACAATCACATTTGTCAATAGTTGCCTTCTAACCCTTGGTACTTATTTGGGTAACAATCTTATAACTTTACAATGGAGGCAGTTCTATCACATTGTCACATTCTCATTCTTGACATTTATTTGAGTGACAACTAATGTGATTCCATATGATCATATTGCCATCTTTAATTTTTGGCATTCATTTGAGAGCCAAACCTTAAAGTTTTGCAATTCAATACAATCACGTTGCAATACTTTAATTCTTAGCAATCTTATAACAATTCAATATAATCATATTGTCATATTCTAATCCAATTTATTGTCAAAATATCGATCAAGTTGTCAAGAATTATCCTTTAATTCTTAGCGTTCGTTTGAGTGACAATCTTTCATCCTTGAATATGATCATAATGTCACATTGAAATTTTGGATGCTCAATTGAGTAATAATCTTATAATTTTATGATTCAATTCAAGTAATTATTCAATCATAATCAAAACAACGATTACATGGTAAAAATTTTCGGGGATGTTACATAATCTCCAATACATATGCAATAATGTGAAAAATCTATTATAATCATTCAATACTATTCGAAAATATAAGTTTAATGACAAATGTACAATATTATTAAATTTAAATTTGTCATCTCTATAATTAACGTTAGCTATTAACTAATAATTTCACTAACAACCTAATTTAACACTATCAATATGGATGTCTTTAGTATAGCTAGTTAACAATTTAAAAAATAACCTACATCGGTGATGTTAAAGTAGTTGCTAAAAATATTTATTTTAACAAGTTGTTAGTTTTATTGTTAAAGTTACAATAAATTTAACACTTTATGTAGTATTATTTCTTCTTTTACTATTTTAATTAAATTGGGATTGGTCTACCCTTTGACAATTGAATTGATTATTAAATTTAACACTCTTAATTACAATCACCAATATGACATAAATTAATAGTTAAATTTAATTTACTTATGTGTCCTTTAACAATCTTTAAAAACTTTACTTTTTGTTTATGTGGATAGTTAATTTTAACACTACCAATTTGGATGCGCTTAGCACAATATAATAGGGTAATTATTTTTTGTTTTATAATTTTTAGGCATACTAAAAAAAAAAAAAAACTTCTTTTGATGGGAAATAAAAAAAGAAAAATTTTCCAAAACCTCCTATCTCTCGTGGCGTGTGCAGATGCACGCCACAAGTAATTTATACAAGCTATATATATTATAAATACATGTGACATGCATCCACAAACATCACACAGAGTAGGAGGTTTTGTGACAAAACCCCTGGGAGGTTTTTGGAAAGCAACTCAATAAAATAGTTATTAAGAACAAAGTGTTAAATACAATAAATTGCATAAAAGAATATTGCAGCAAAAAATTTCGGGGCAAACATTTCATGGGAGAATAAACTTAAGAATTTATTTACAATAATTTGATAAAAACTATAGTATATGAACTTATCAAGAATTGTGGTGTTAATATATTTTTTCTATACTAAATCAAATTAAATTGAACATATTAGAGTCACATCAATTGATACAATTATGAGTCCCACTGGCAACGAGATGTGTAGCTTTTTCCAACTATTATGTTAATTTGTACAGGGAAAGTTTCGCATTTCGTCCCCCAACCTTTACCAATTTTAACAATGTCACCCCAACTTTATTTGTGGAATCATATAAGTCTCCAACCTTTCAAAAATACATGCAATAGGTCCCTCTTTATGTTTTCAATTAAAACCGTATGTTAGCATGGGGATATTATAGAAAATTCTTATAATATTTGATGGGGAAATTTTCACATTTCATCCCCAACCTTTGTCTATTTAAACAATTTCACCCCAACTTTTTTTATCACCGCGATAGGTCCCCACCCTTTGAAAACATAAGCACAATAGTCCATCATCACTTTTTCCATCCAAATTTCTCTTAATTGATCTATGTGCACCACATGTGAGGATTTGGTTTTTAAGGATTTCCAACTATTATTGATATTTGATACAATCTAAACTTTTAAAACAATCAAGTGATCAAACTTAGACTTCATATTTAGTTTGGTTTAAGAGTATTTCTGGTTATTCCTTTAGTGTATAATTAATAGATACTAGTATTCTCACCCGTGCGTTGTACGGGATCTAAAAGTAATAATAACAATAGTAATTTTAGGGAGACATATTTATCTAGCACGAAAAAGTGATATGTTTAACTATCAACCATGTATTTGATGATCATAGGCCTTCAAATTCACCACTTACATATAAACAATCAATTCACGTTCACCAACTAATAAATATCAGTTATTTGTATCAGATAAACATGTCTACTTAGAATTACTTTAATAACAAATGTCAATAAATTTTTTTATAAAAATTTAATAAATTATTAATACAGCTAGTTGAGTCATATGTTAGTATTATGAGATATAAGTTTTTATAACTCTTCTATCATATTGAGATTTATTTATTTGTCGGTAACACTCTTTGTACCAATTAATTTCTTTTTTTCACTATATAGTGTGTATAGGGGGTGGGAGGGAATTAATATCAGTTATTCGTGTCAAATAAATGTTTCTCCCTATAATTACTCTAATAATAAATGTCAATGAATTTTTATATAAAAATTTAATATAACTTATTAATACAGTCAGTTGAGTCATATTAATATTATGAAACACAAGTTTTTATAACCATTCTATTATATTTGAATTTATTTGTCAGTAACACTTTTTGTACCAATTAATTCTTTTTTTTTATAGTGGGTATAGGGGAGGGGAGGGGCGGGTGTGTTTCAATCCAGGATCTCCTATCTAAAATGTGAGAAACATAACAGTCGTAGCACTTGTTTGAATTACAACATTAGTTAATTATACATATATAAATAAAAATTAATTGAGGTGATTCAATAAAAATAAAATATTTAATAAAAATTATTGAACAGCTATTACAATGAAACTGTATCAATATTCGGTCTATCTCTCAAATAAATAATTTAACTCTAAATACGGTAACACTTAAATTTTCAAAATGTTCCAATTGAATTATAGAATCGCCAAATTAGAATACTATAATTTTTTAAAAAAAAATCAATTGATTATTGCACTACAATAACCATATAAAAATTTCTTAAAAAATTATTAAAAATTGAAATTTACAATTAATGTTAGATATTTTTAGAAATGTATTAGTTTAGAGATGTGCTATATTAGGGTTTTCGAATCATAAAAATTACATGTGCTTTATTTTAAAATAAGACTCTCAATTAATTTAGTGTTCGATTTGATAAGTGGCAGATCCCTAATTCAAAATACTTGGCTAAAGAAACTACTGTGAATTAAGGATTGGATATGAGTTAATAAAGGAAAAAATGAATATTATTTAAAAAATTTAGTATAACAATCTGAGAAAAAGAAAAAAAATCAAAATGCAAAAAAAGAATTAAATGATATCACCAAAAATCTTATAGAGCTAGAAATCTTTTAGTGTCAGAAACATTAGAGAGCCAGAAAAAAAGAGAAAAAGCCACCATCCTCTTATTATATATATATATATATTTGCCTTTTATATTGTATTCTTATGTTTAAATATCCAGGCTATATAATGATAGGGATGGCAATGTGTCGAATTCGGGGTGGGGCGGACTCGCGAAATTTTTTCCTCGCCCCGCCCCATGACCTGCAAAAATTTGGGCTGGATCGGGTTAGGGCTTTTGTCGCGTTTACTGACCCATTTAGATTTATCTATATATATTTTTAACTTTTCCATATATATTTTTTTATTTTTTCCATATTTTTTAAATATATTTTCTAATTTTTTAAATTTAAACAGGGCAGGGTAGTTCAGGTCGACTATGACCTGTCCCGTAGCTCATTGTGACCCGATCTACCCGTAAACTGACCCACCCAGCCAACCCGATAGGCAAAAAACATTTGCCCCGTTCGGACCTGAGCCTTACGGGTTCTCGGTCGGGTCAGTTTAAATTGTCATCCCATGTTGTATCCAACTCTGTCTTGGATACTATCAAAATACGAATGCAAGATAAATTTAGATACCACCTAGTCCATTATATAATTTGGATATTTGAACACATAAGAATACAACATAAAAGGCAAACATCTATTAATTATACACCAAACAAAAGTCTTGCCAAATATTAGAAATAACCGGAAATACTTTTAAACCAAACTAAACGTGAAGTCTGAGTTTGATCATTTGATTGTTTTAATAGTTTAGTTTGTATCAAATATTAGGAATAGCGGGAAATACCCCTAAACCAAACCCTCATGTGTGGTACATGTGGATCAATTAACAGAAATTTTGACAGAAAAAGTGAAGATGGACCTATTGTGCTTATTTTTTCAAAAGTTGGGGACCTATGGTGATAAAAAAAAGGTTGGAGATGAAATTATTAAATTAGGCAAAGGTTGAGATAATATTAAGATCGGAAGAGCACACTTTTGAAAATACCCCTACACTAATAGACGGTTTTAATGGAAAACTTAAAGAGGGACCTATAGCGCATATTTCTGAAAGGTTGGGGGACCTATATGCTTCAAAAAAAGTTGGGGACGACATTGTTTAACTTGGCAAAGGTTAGGAATGAAATGTGAAAATTTCCCATTTGTATATTACTTTGCCTTGTGTTTTATTATGTTGTAAATCTATAAGCATTTGTGCTACTTTTAATACCTATTGTACTTGTATTTCAAAAAAAATACTAATAATTATATTTGTATAAATGGTAATAAATTGCTTAATCCACCTGATTTTAGAAAACCATTCAATTAGACCTGAGTTTTCTAATAACTAGATTTTCACTTGTGCATTGTACGTGTAGAGCTTTAAAGGAATTTCATATATAAAATATAACATAATTGTGTTTGTCAAATTTAATGTCATAAAAAAATTAAAAAACACAACCCGCATCGAAATAATATGTATCCTACATTTGCAAGTAGCATACAATCGATTCTTTATTTTGATGACATAATTTTAAATTTTTGTTATTAGTCCATCGCCATCTAGTTGAACCAATAATTTTTTTATTAATTCTTATTTTTTTATTTCTTTTAAAGATAATAAAACCTAATAACATGATTCTATATTAGTTTCACGCTCGTACATTTACGAATATACTATGCTTCACACCTCTGCGTTTGACGGATATATTATATTGACAAAGTTAAATATAATAGAGTAGGAGAACATAAAATCATGAAATTTTACAATTGAATAAAGTAAATGTGTAAATTAAGCACCTCCATCCAAGGTAAAATGCTAGATATCAGTTCTTTAGATGAATAGTAATTTCACATACATCTATGCATAAACTTCTTTAAAAGTTACTTCGTCATCTTAATTAAAAGTGAACTGAGGGAAAAAATAGTTAAGTGATTGAAGTTGAAATGTCATTTTAAAGTTGGGAAACTTCTTACTTCTTCATGTATTGTACACCTCTATTTAATTTATATATTAAATAAAACGACCACTTAATAGTTAACCCAGTTTAACAAAGTAGTTTTTTTTTTTTTTCTAAGAAATGATATCATTTCATTAAAATATGAAGAGAATTTACATGAGAGATCCGTTGTCAGATCAGGGACTAGTTTTGATCACCTACCCCATATAGGTAGATTAAAGTCTACCCCTCCTACATGAGGGGGTAGACTTTAATCTACCTACATAGAGGTAGGTGATTAAAACTAGATCAGGGACCACCATAAAAACAAAATAACATCAAAACATCTAATTTAATTACATTAGTTTTGATCACCTACCCCATGTAGGTAGATTAAAATCTACCTCCTCCTACATGGCATTTCATGTGGCATGCCATGTAGGAATGGTGGATAGATTAAAGTCTACCCCTCTTACATAGTATATCATGTGGTATTTTATATGAGAGAGGGTAGACTTTAATCCACTCACAAGGGTGGGTGATCAAAACTTCTAATTACATTCAAGGCAAAACACAAAAAAGGATGCACAAGAGTCACTGGATAGGTCCACTTCTCATCAATGGCCGACTCCATTTTCTGCGGACTTCAAAGGTCCTCCACATGACCAAAGACCAAAACGCGAAGGCCCAGAACCAAAAGACAAATTCAGAACCACAATTGTAAGTCAGAACTCCAACAGTCATGTTCCTAATTCCGTTCCTTTCATTTCACTGCAGATTCATCTCCGTTTGGTAAGTACCTCCATTTTCATCTCCATTTGAAGTGTTCTTTCTCACAGTAGCAAGGTACTTCCTGATCATTTTCTTTTGCTGCTTAGTTTCCCTGGGGATGGGATAAGTGACCTTGGTAAATTCCAGTGGGTAAAAAAAGTTGTACATCGCCTCTTTGAATTTTGCTCTTTGACTGTCATCTTAGCAAGTGGTGGGATTGGCTTATTCATCATGAATTGTCTAAAACTATTAAAGTGAGGTTAGGTTAGGTTTTCAATGTGACTTTTGTGTTTCCGAGCGGTTAGGTTTTCAATGTGTTGTGTTTATGGAGGGCTAGGTTGGGGTAGTTTGAGATTGGGTTACAAATGAATTGATTATCATTTTGTTAAAAAACCTCGGGGTAACAATTTAATGGAAATAATAGTATTCTGGATGTTGGAAGAAAATGGGGGATCTTTTTTGCAATTTTAGTTTGAGGTCAGGGAGAAAAGGGAGAATCCTTTTCTCAGAGTAAGGGTCAAGTATTCACAATGGAGTCTTCAGTGTATAAGTTGAAAGAAAACCTGCATAAAGTTCATTAGAAAAAAGAGTAACCAAGTATGAAGATAAGTGTAAAGTGTTCTGATTTGTGCATATTTGGGAGGTGGTGCAGGGCTCAAGAGAGGTCATATAATAAATAAGCAGGATGTTGATTAACATCTTAGCTGTAGCTTGGAAGCTTTTAAAATTCTGCCATAGAAACTGAGAGGGGTCAGTGCCTTATGGAAAAAGGTTGAGAAGGTATTAAGAAGGTTGAATTAATAACCCAGAACCATCCTATAAATCAGGTTGGTTCTCAGGTATTAATTTAGGGCTGTTGAAAGTGATTAAAAGTTCAAAATTGATCTCCTGTACCTAGTTTAAAATTCATACGGTAATTTACAAAGTGGAGGGAATTGACAATTACTTCAGAAACTTGGATTGGTTTCACATTTGTATTCAGAAACCAATTTTGGAGACTGTAAAACATCAGAACTTTTTCTTTTGATCTTTTTTTCTTCTTTTCTTTTTTTTTTTTCCCTTTTCTTTTGTTTTTCTTTATATTTTTCCTTTCATATTTCATTTTTCAATTTCCATTCAATTCTTCAATTTTCCATTAATTGAGAAACTCAGAAGGGTTAACATGAGCAGTTAAAACCTGTAGAAAGTGAGGGGTTGCTTTTGAAATAGTGTTGCCAGTTCCAATCTTGATTTCCACCAGTTTTGTTTGCTTTGACTCATCACAGATGTTTGCCGGTGCATTTGCTTGCTAGAGACATTTTCCTTATCTGTCATTGCTTGAAGGTTGTTTTGTTTTTCTTTCTAGTCTTCACTTACAATAAATTGTGTTTCAATTCCAGTGCTGTGTAGTTTTGAAAGTGCGTTAGAGCAGAGATGTTTTTTGGTTCATGAGTCCTCTTTACTCTTTGTTGTTGAAAGATCTGCATAAAAGATAGGAAAAACAACAAATGAACTGTGCAAAGTGCATACATGTGATTTGAGATGAGGTGCAGGGCTTTTCTTTTTGAGATTAGAGGCAACTTTTACTCAAAATTGAATAAGCAATTTTCTCCTCCAAATTTATTAAGAAGTGGCATGGGGTTTTCATCTTATTCCTCTGTAATATTGGAATCCACTCTTCTTTTGGATAATATCCAAAACATCTCTAGCTAGATTTTCCTTGCTGATCCATAAAGTCTTTTTTTCCTTGAATGCTTCCACTACCAATAAATCTGCAATGGTGTTCCCTTCTCTGTAGATATGTTGAAACGAGATCTTGATATTCTTTGTAAGTTGTCTGATGTTCCTGAATAAGTATCTCTATTGCCAAGGCTCCTCTCCTGTACCATTCAAACTAGCCATAGCTTCCAGACAATCACTTTCAACAATGAGAGAGCAATTTCCATGTCTAGTTACACATTCCCTGATGCTTTCCAAAATCGATCTCAATTCTGCCTTAAGTACTACCTTCTCCCCAGTACCACACATAGCCCTTTATTGGATTGCCCAAATAATCTCTGAGAATAGCTCCTTCTGTGATGATATCTTTAACTTCATCTCTGTATCCATCAGTATTAACCTTAATACATCCTTGTAGGGGTGGATTCCAGATTACAGTCATCAGTTTTCGTCGATAATACTGAACTCGAACTTTGAGGAGCTGTGCTACAATTTCATCACCTTTCCATTGTTTATGTAATGAGCTTTTCTTCACTCAGTATGTGGGTCTAATTTTCAACATTCCAGATTATCCTATTTTTGCTTATTGACTCTGCTCTATGTTTTGAGTTATTTCTTTCATTCCATAAAACCAAAGGATGAGGCAAGGTACAATGGTCCTAACATGCCCAATTTTGGTCTGTTTTGCAGATAGGTACCAATGAAGGAGCATCTCACTCGCCAGCTCAACTTTTCTGTAAGGAATGTTGAATCAAAAAAGTGATTCCAAGTGGCTGTAGCTGTTGCACCCTGCAGAAACACATGCTCAATTGTTTCATTTTCATTGCAGCATTGGCATTTTGAAGCCATTTGAATTTGAAATCTCTGTTTTATGATATCATCAACAGGTATCCATTGTTTCAGTAATTTCCATAGGAAAATACTAAAATTTGGAGGAATACTCTTGTGCCCATATTATCTTGGATGGAGTTTGTATTGTGCTATGTTTCCTAATCATCTTCCAACTATGTTTCCTAATCATCTTCCAAGCAATTTTTTATGTGAATTTTTCACTAATATTGTGCTTCCAAATTGCTCTATCTTTCCCTCTAGTGTCAATGGGGATTTGGAGAATTTTCTCAACACGTTATTGTGGTATACTGTGCATTGTAGCATTCCCATATCCCAGTGATCCTCCCAGTAAAATTGCTTGATCCTTTTTGAGGAATGTGAAGCCTATGGAAATACCCAATTTAGTGGTTTATCTTCAATCCATTGATCCCACTAGAAAAAATAGTTCCCTTCATTCACTTCCCAAGTGATTTGTTCTTCTGCAGCTGTAGCAATCCTTCTAAATCTCTTCCATACTCTAGAGTCTGAAGGTCTAATAGTTGTTTGGAGTGGGCCTGTTTTTGCAGTATTTTTCGGTCATTATTTTGGCCCACAATGAATCTTGATTCTTGAATTTCCACCAGAGCTTGTAGGTAAAACTTTCAATCATGTCTTGAATCCATTTAACTCCAATGCCACCTTCTTCCACTGGTTGGCATACCTTCTTCCACTTGGCCCAATGAATTCTGTGGGTGTTAGAAGTGTCTCCCCAGAGTAAGATACTCTCCAACTGTTTACATATATACTTGGGAGGATTTGCAACCATGAGAGTATAAATAGGAATAGCGGTAAGCACACTTTTGATCAATGTCAGTCTAGCAGCTGAAGATAGGATTTTCATTTCCACCCATTTATCCTCTGTCTAATTTACCCAGTGATATGATCATAAATTTGCCTTTTGTCATTTCCTTTGTGCAATTTAATTTCCAAGTATAATGTTGGAAGTTGGATTTGGGAGAAACCAGTGGTTCTTCTAATGTCATTCACCATCCTTTGTGTAGTTCTTCCACTCACCAGAAATCCACTTTTAGCCTTGTTAATTTTTTGGCCTAATGCCGTTTCATACCTCTGAAGATTATCCATAAGGGCTTCTATACAAGCTTTATTACCATTTGCAAAAATAAAAACATCATCTCCGAAGCTTAAGTGAGAAATATAATAAAAACATTATATCTAACCAAAATATAATATATAGATAGAGCCACAAAATAAAAATATTAAATTAAATGATTAAAATGAAAAATATAATAATACGGAAAAGTATAATAATAAAATAATGACGTTAGCAAATTGATTTTCTAAGCAAACCAGACAATGAGTAAGAAAATTGTTTCTAATTGTGCCGGACAATCAATTGAGCCGGGCAAACTCTGTTTTTATATATAAATATATAATAATATGTACAGATATAGATAGATTGTGTTTATATGTATAGGGTATTGTATAATTTTTCTTATATATCTTATGTAATTACTGCTTCTTGTTCGAATTTTAGAAAATTGAGCTTTGATTTTATTGTTCATAAAACTTCGTACTACAAAGAAAATAATTATTTTCTTAAGCCTCTTTTCATCAAAAATAATAAAAGAATTGATCAATAGTTTCTCAAACCACATCACGAATCTGTATTTCTTAACATTCTCTCAAGTATTTGCATTCTAAATTTATTGTAACATTTTCTCAAATAAATAAATTCATCGTGGCCAGGAACATTAATTTTCCACACAAAAGCTTACTATCCACGTGAAATTAATTTTGATAGTGAGACAAAAATTATGATTATATCATACTATGGTGCTTGATGTATGATTGGCAAACTAAACTAAAATCACATATTTAATGAATTACACAATGTTTCAGACTTTCAAGTACAAAAAATTAAGCACGAAGATTGATAATTGTCTCATATTCAACTTATTGAAAAGAATAATCACAAAAAATTAAGCACAAAGAATGATAATTGTCTCATATTCAACTTATTGAAAAGAATAATCACTTATTACACTCAATAGAAGACTTATACCACAAAAGGGGGAAAAAAAAGACTTGTTAGCACAAGTCACGATCTTCCCTGTCAATCATGCTACTTTTTTTCAACCGACAAGTTTTCTATTCAACTTGTCACTAGGACAGTTAACCAAGCACTTACAATGATCCATGTAAGTTATACCATTCCTCGTAAGAGTTTCGAAAAGCCTTTCTGCACAGATCATAACATATAGTCCAGCTGTTGGAGTTTGGGGGTCTCTTCAACACTTCTCTGAATGACCTCTTCGAGGGCACAGAGAAACCATCTGAATTATATACCCACCCAACAAACAAGATCGGAAGAGCGTCGATCAATTAATAGTTTTCATATACTAAAAAATAATAACTCATTTAGATGAAAATATACATAATTAATGTCAGGAGTAAAAGACTCATCACCAAGAAAAGGGATATCAAAAGCTTTGCCATATTGATTCCATTGCTTGTTCTCATATTTGTGTTGCATTCGTCTTAATTTATAATAATGAAGTAAGCTATTTTTGGCACATTAGTTAAATGATGTTTATTTATAACATTATTACAAATTACCAACCTTGATCTTAGACATACAATATTTATTTCCCTATGTGCTAATATCAAATACTCTTTCCCAGGTATAGTATTGTTTAGAGAAAAGATATTAGTACAAAATCCTTTACAAAACTTCTTACACGTACCTAGCTAATTGACAAAATTACCCTTAGCGAAAATAAACAAAGTTTTTTTTTTTAACAATTCAATTGTTATATGAGAAAACTTTCAAGAAATCTTACATCAAATGGGAGATTTACCATCCATATATACTTGTACATACTATAGGGTCATAACAGACCATATAGGATGGCACAATTAGATGATTGCTTGGTACCAAGAAAGATATCAACAATCTATATTCTCTAGAGTTGTAGAAAAATTGATCATGTGATTATTCAGCATAAACAGAATCTAGAACAACAAAGAGAAAAATACATAACGATTGATAGAATGAGCAAATACTTAAAATGAAACAGTATTTGATTCATGACTGAGAATATTACTAAGATTAGTGATATTTATGAAGAAGTCAAACGACTAAAAGAACAGATTACTCATCTAGGAACAAATCTTGACTCTATGAGGTATGAAATAAGATCTATCACACCAGATTTTAGTATAGCCACAGAAAAAATAGCAGTGGTTATCACTGCTACTATTAAACAGGAGACATCTAAAAGACAACCTGTCACACAACCTTAAACTACTTCAATAATGCCTTCAAATGTCACACTTCCACAAGGAATGAGGAATTTTAGACGATTTGAGATAAAAACTTCAAACTTGGGTATGCTTACAGGTATTCTTAAATATCATAAATGAAATTTCTCAAAAGGGAATTTGAGGAGGACTTCCAAAGTGGTAATGACCTCAGTACACTTAATGTTCTCTTATATTTTGAAGATGAAGAATTAGAAAGAATTACATGTTATTGTAAATAGCTAACTCTTCTTGAAGAACAAGAAGAAAAAATTCTCTCTTTTAAACAAGATGAACTAGAAGTTAATGAGCCTAAAGAAATTACTTCAGAAGAATCAGAACATGATGAGATTGACGTTACTATCCCACAAAGACTTACAGTTGCTAAAACTGAGGGAATTGTCATAAAAGATTCAAGGGTTAACGTTGAATATCAAGAAGAGCCATCTTACTCAAATGAGATAGAAGGAAAAAGAGTTATTGGTGATAATACCCCTAGACAACCTAAAAGTATTCAGGTAAGGAACTCAGAAGTAAAGATTCCTTTTAAGTTTTATTCCTAAAATTGTAGGACATACATCACATATAGTAGACATTGATTGTGTTACTGATCTAAGTAAAACAATCAAAGAATGGTATAGTAAATTAGTTATAGCTATGACTGGTAATCCACAGCTAACTAACGAAGAAGTTATTTTTTATTTCATTCATCTAGAATCTCCACTCAATAGTATATAGATAGGTGAATTGTAATACTCATTCTTTTGCTAAAGAAAAATATCAATATACAGATTTCCCTTTTTCCAATTTGGTATTAGAGCCTTAAAATGGTGAGTGCCGGTTCGACTCAATCCTCGACCACCACCGCACTACCAGTGTTGGTAGTAGCTCAGCAAACCCAGTTGGCACCGTTCTCTAGCAACCAGTAAAGCTCGACAAATATAATTTTTTACTCTGGAAAAATATGGTGATGCCAATTGTGAAGGGACACAAACTTAATGGGTTTTTACTTGGAACCAACGCATGCCCACCTAAATTTTTGGCTGTTGCAAGCTCACTAGAAGTAAATCAATCAACAGAAGATTGAGCTAGTAATGTTGCTACAATAGAGTTATCACAGAATCCCGATTACAAGAACTGGGTAGCTACAAATCAATTGCTCATGGGATTGCTCTATTCAGCTATGAGTCCAAATATAGCTGTGAGAGTCACAGGTGCAACCACTTCAAGAAGGTTGTGGTGTGCAATTGAAGAAAATTTTAGAATTACGAACAAATCAAGGATTATATTTCTAGATGGATAGCTGCAAAGAACAAGAGAAGGAAATATGACTATGGACCAGTATCTCACCACTGCAGTTGCAGGTAAATAAATATTTGTTGCTGATTTAGTTATGCATGTTCCGAATGGCTTGGATGAAGAGTATACACCAATTGTTGTACAAATCACAAACATGTTTTTATAAGTGGGGGAGAACTGCAGTCCATACTGATGACTTATGAGTCCAAAATTGAATATCTGAATTCATTGAGAACCAACCTGGCTTCAGCAAATATTGCTAATGTCTATGATCAAAATCAAAGGAACAATTCTCCTTCTTGGAACAACACTTCCTCAAATCAGAGATATCAATATGAAAATTACAGAGGAGGAAGAAACTATGGCAGAGGTGGAAGGAATAGAGGTTCAAATTCAAGAGGCAAATCCAGAGGCAGAAGTTCATACAACTGTGACAATAGGGGTAATAACAATAACCCTTGTCAATCTATGGGACAACAAATCATCTGGCGACTGATTGTCATTTTAGATTTGATGAAAGCTATACTGGTTTCAGACCCAATCAAGCTTAGAACAATTCCTCAACTACATATGTAGCCACTCCAAATATTGTGATAGACCCTACTTTGTATGCAGATTTAGGAGCCAGTCATCAAATTACTAAGGACAGAAACAACCTGCAAATGTCAACTGACTACAATGGTAAGCAAACTCTTCTTGTTGCTGATGGAAACGCTCTTAATATAACACATGTTGGCAGTCACAAGTTACCTGTTTATGGTGGTTCTGAATTAATTCTTGGAGACAAGCTAGCAGCTCCAAAAATGAAAAAAATGTTGGTTAGTGTATCTAAACTTGCTTGTGACAATGATGTATCTGTGGAGTTTCATTCTAATACTTGCTTTGTGAAGGACAAGCGAACTTACCAGATCCTACTACAAGGGAAGCTCAATAAGGGACTGTATCGGTTGAATCTTCAGAATCAGCAACCGACAAGTCACTTCTTCACTGCAAATAAAGCTTATCTAGCTACTGCTCTAGTGTCTAAAAAACAAAAAGAAAAATGGAAAATATGGCATAGGAGACTTGGCCATACGTCTAACTCTGTAATTTGTTCTCAAGTCTTGTAATGAAAGTTCAAGTTTAATGAAATCAAAATCTTTCTATGAATCTTTCTATGAATCTTGTCATCTTGGAAAATCTCATAAATTACCTTTTAGTTTATCTGCCTCACATGAAAACTCACCTTTAAATCTCATCGATACTGATGTCTATGGGCCATCTCTAGTTACATTACTTAATAATTTTAGATATTATGTCTTGTTCTTAGATGACTTTAGCAGAGTCACTTGGCTTTATCCCTTGAGGGTTAAATCAGAAGTTGTTCAAGCCTTTATTCAGTTCAAAACCTTGTAGAAAATAAGTTTGAAAGAAAAATAAAAATGATCCAATCTAATTGGGGTGGTGAGTACAGATCCTTCGTAAATTTAGCCAAGGAGTATGCATTAAGTTGAGATATTCATGTCCCTATACCTCAATTCAAAATGGAAAGGCTAAAAGAAAACATAGGTGTATTACGGAGATGGTTTTGGCTCTTCTAGTAGAAGCTATAATGCCATTAAAAAACTGGTGGGAAGCTTTTCAAACCTCAATTTTTATCATCGACAGACTTCCAACTCTCTTACTTCTAAACAAATCTCCATTGGAAACACCGTTAACAAAAATCCATTAATTATGGCTTCTTCAAAATTGTTAGGTGTAGTTGCTATCCTTGTTTGAGACATTATCAAGATTATAAATTTGGATACCATTTAGTTAAATGCACCTTTTTGGGGTACAGTGACTCTCACAAAGGTTATAAATGTCTTAGCCCCTCAAGAAAATTCTATGTGTCTAGGCATGTCATCTTTGATGAGTCAAGGTTTCCATTTGAATCCAAGTATGACAACAAATGTTCAATACACTATAAAAGGCCAGTCCAGAAATTATCTTGTATAATCTGCCTTACCTTTTTTCATCTCAATCCACTAATCTGAATCATGAATCAGCTGATACAGTCTCTTATAGTGCAACTCACATAGTTGCTTTTGATTTCGGAGTTTTACCTGCACAAGTAGTAGAAATGAATGATGATGTTGACACTGATGCAAATACTGAAAATATGGTTGAGGAAAATGGGAAAGAAAAAATGATCAATACACTGAATATTTCACAACAGACAACATAGTTGAATAATAATGGTTAACTTATATTTACAATATCGAATTCTTAGTTAAATTTGTTATTATAATGTTTTTTGTATTGATAATGTAGGTTTTTTATAG
>CAVNYN010289246.1:0-12960 GCA_963692815.1 Nyctanthes arbor-tristis | reverse complement strand
TCTATGTGTCTAGGCATGTCATCTTTGATGAGTCAAGGTTTCCATTTGAATCCAAGTATGACAACAAATGTTCAATACACTATAAAAGGCCAGTCCAGAAATTATCTTGTATAATCTGCCTTACCTTTTTTCATCTCAATCCACTAATCTGAATCATGAATCAGCTGATACAGTCTCTTATAGTGCAACTCACATAGTTGCTTTTGATTTCGGAGTTTTACCTGCACAAGTAGTAGAAATGAATGATGATGTTGACACTGATGCAAATACTGAAAATATGGTTGAGGAAAATGAGGAATTTCATACTTCAGAACATGAAGATAACTTATAGAACATAGTACAATGTGGTATCAGAATCATCAATAAACATCATATGATAACTCGGGCCAAGGATGGTATTTTCAAAACTAAATTGTATGTTCGTAAAATGTTGATGACAACATGCACTGAATCATAACCAAAACTTGAATCACCTTTAACGCCCTAAATTTTGAAATATTAATTTATATAAGATTTATGATTTTACGGGATACATAGAAATCTTTAGGGAATTGTAATTTTATTTGGAGCCATTTCTTATGTTCGATTGAGGAGTTTAATAGTCGTTATAAGATTAAAATTTTTTGTACGGGATTGCCGAATTTCTCAATACTAGTTATTCAGATTTTTGTAAATTAAGAGACCAAGAAAATGTAAATAATAAACTTCAAGAACTAAACAATAATTAAATAATTGCAAGAGAAGTCCATAAGTTTTTCTATAAATAGGGGTGAGGGGTGAGAAGAAGAATTAGAAGAAAATTCAAAAACACACAACTCCTCTGGACGTCCCATGTCGGCTGGCCGGACATCCTACGCCAGTTAGCAGGACCCCTGAAGATGGCTGACTGGCTGTTCAAGGCCGGCTGACGGGACGTCCCCAACGGCTGGCCGGATTTCCGCACCTGCACGTGCGCTGTTACGAAAACGTGCATAACTTTCTCTATAAAGCTCGGAATTGAGATCTGTAAAAGGTGTTGGAATTCTTATTCAACAAGATTCAATATGATATGCATTACCTCCATAAATACATTTGAAAATATGATCAAAATTTCATTTCTTTATACTCTAGCGACCAGACCATTGATTTCTAGGTGTTTAGGTTGTTTTGTTACTTAAATTGCCTAAAACCTATATTGTAGCAATGATTAACATAATATAGCATGAAATTATAGGTTATAATGTGAATGTGACAAATGGAAGGTAAAGTTGAGGATTTGTGCAAGTCAGAAAGAAGAAAGCTCCAAACTATTGTCATATAGCTAAGGATAGAGGTAAGTAATGATTCAACTACAATGCAAAACAATAGTATTATGTGCTCCTATATGACAAGATGAGATATGAATATTTTTGTGTCCAATGATTGGAATGATTGCTATAGATGATAATTATATGATACCGCATGACCATGTATTGGCAATCTTGGTTGTGGTATATCTGAAAGTGATTGAGTATGATATATTTGGTACTACTGAGATGTGTAATGAGTATATTTTGAGGCATGCCATATGCACTCATTGAGAATGATGATAGAGAAGAGAATACACATGTATGTGGCATGGAAATGATTTGCATGACTAGTTATTGATGATGGTGTGATCCCTATATAGTTATACCTCGTTTTGATTGGTCGTCTAGGTACATACATTTCGTTTAGGGCAGCATACCCCTGTGGATGTTGGTGGCTCGGTGACAGGTTGACCGAGCATATACACTGGACGCAGTGTTGGAGGCTTGGCAGTCCATTGATCAGGTATATATATTGGACGCGGTGTTGGTACCCGATAGTTGATATGATTTGGCCAGGCCATTCTTATAGATATTGGTAAGTCCTTGGAAATGATCAAGGCATGGTAAGCCCTTAGAAACAACGCATATGCGCGCATATGATTGGCTTTATTGATGATGAGTATATGCGGTATACTATATAAAGATATATAGGCCCCGTCTGTTTGGTGATGTGACTAATCACTGTTGCGTTTAAGCATCATGTACATGTATAGATATGTCGTTACTTGCTGAGCATTAGCTCATATGTAGTTTTGCATTGTAGGTGTAACAATGCAAGTAATGAAAAGTAGTGATAACTTTAGGGTGGGCATAGGACTGTGTACGGGAATCCTAACTGTGGCCATTAAGGGTCTACTGTTAGAGGCACCCTAAAGATTATAAATGCTTTTATCTTAATAGAAAGACAACCCTCAAGCTTCTTTGCCCTTATTAAGAAGAGAAGTTTATTCATGGTTGAGCAAATACTTCTTTATTAAATTACCTTACAAGTATATTCTAGCACTTTCATGAAAATAAATTATATACCCTAAATTATTCTTTAGGAAAATATGTTTTGGCTCAACTAGTTGATTATTTATTATCAAAAGAATTTTTATGTATCACAATGTTCAAAAAGGCTATTTCTTGAGTAATACAGAAATGTTAGAATATTCGAGGGTGTTACATCTTTGGTAGTATCAGAGCATGGTTGATAGACCCTGTAGACAATTCACTGTACACATGTCCTATGATCCATTGGAGTTCACCAATGAAATAAATGACTTTTTGATCTATGTGCATTATACATGATATAAATGTGCATAAAAAAATAATAATTTTACTTCTTTGAAATTCATGGTTTTCTTAAATTTGAGAAAATTTAAGAATTCATTTCTTTTATGATGCCTCTTAATTAAGAAATAAGTACGAGAATTTTGTCACTTGACAAATTCAACACTTCTTTCTTGGTCAGTTAAATGTATTCATTCGAAAACAATTCTATTTATATTTGAGTATCTTTTGAGTCAAATACAAATAGTAGAAGATCTATAAGAAATGAATTTTGGAAATTAAAATATTGATGTAACTTCTACATGATTTTTGTAATTAAATATATGTTCTTTTTCAATGAAATGAGTACTTGAGATTATGGGTTAAATATTGCATATTTCCTATCTTGAGGAAAATTTTGGAAAAATGTGTTGGAAAAAACAATTCTTTGAAGATTCTGATTGATTTGCATAACACTGGAATTTTGAAATGAATAGAACGAAGTGGATCAGTGAAGAAAGTATATAAGACTCGATATTGGACTTTTGAATTCCCTCTCATGTGCTATGCTTTTGGGTATCTAAAATTTCACCTTGGTGGAGAAATCACTTAAACTAGTGATTTTTTATGAGGTCATAGGTATATTTGTAAGAAGGTGCGACATAATGTCTTTAAATTGAGGATTATGTAATGACTTCATAAGTGGGACCCATATTAATTGGCTTATCGATTGACCATGTATTATATATAATCATTTTGACTTCAAGTTAAAATGAGTTCAACTGCAGTTAGGTTTGTATGATCTCATATAGAGACAGATATGGAGAACACCATGTAATTGATAATTTGGTTATTGAAAATAAAGATGCTGAGCAAAGAAATATGCAAATAGGTTGAATGATTTGATTGGATTTTGGGTTATATTATAAGATATGATATGGGATATTAAGACTTCTTAATTCACCTATTCAGTATTAATTGTTTCAATTTAAGTATTCTCTTCTTATTGTTTTGATAAGCATCAGAATATCTTGGAATTTGACAATGTTATTTACCCCACACTCTTTGTATTAAAGCAACGAGATCTTTTTTTATTTGGTTTTCTCCATTTCTCGTGCTCCATTTCTATCTTCTCTGCTCATTCCTAATCTAGCATATTCTCATAATTTGTTATGTTTTACGATGTTGCTCTTTCAGCCAATGAATTGAAGTTACATTTGTAAGTTTACAGGATCTCTCATCGTGAGCAGATCTTTAAGTTGAGCAAGGTTCTGTTCCATCTCCAATTGTTTGAGCTTTCTCTTGAGATAGCTCCCAGTGGAGTTCCATCTCCAAAGAACTCTAATTTGTTTTTGTTATTCCATCCTTGAAGGATTTTGATTTACCTTGTTATCTCTTGATTGTCACTTGATTTAAGCACAACTTGAGTTTCTTTAAGACCTTTCTTGATTTTGGTGACTTGATTTTGCAATATATCTTCAATCTCTTCTAACTTTATTTAGCTCATTCATTTTGGATGTCTTTCCAGACGTATCCTCATTTTGCCCAAACTGATTCTCTTTTGTATTCTTTATGTATGACTTTACCATCCCTAATATATGCTAAGACGACTTTTCATGAAACACATTGTCATGATGTAAGTTGTCAAACAAATCGCTTTCAGATGACTCTTCACAAGACATCGTCCAACGTTTGGTTTTCAAGCTAATCATTTGTATCAAACAATTGCAGATGTAGAAATACAACTTCAGACTCCTTTTGTATGCTTAAGTTGGATCATTCTCAAAGAGTTTTCTAACAATCACATTATGTACCTTATAGTTCTACACTTTTCTAATTTTAGATTCTGAGACTATTTTAATCGAATCTGATTCAAAAGTTTCATGTTAGAGAGCTTTTGCTTTATTGAAGAACCTTTTCATCGTCATCTCATTTGATTTGAGTGACGATAGATCATTCCCAAGGAGTTGTAATGTGAGCTCATTCTTCGTTTAAAATAATAGCTAGAGCATTTCACGTCTTCTTTCGTATACTTGCACCCATGTTGTGGTCAAACAACTTTTCTTCAATTGTTGACTTGAGTGCATACATTTTATGCCTTCACTTACAATTTTCTTTGAGTTCTGGCATCTTGTGGTCATATTGCTTTTCTTATACTAATTATTTCATACAAGTTTTTATCTTGCAAATATGGCTCATAAGGTGGGATAATATCTATATATAATAGTAATGAATTTTAAGTTCAAATGTTAGATCTAGTGTAAGATGGAATGTAGTTTCCAGAATGATAAAATAACTGATGTATTAATACTAAAACGAGAAAGTTACTAAAAATATTATCTATTATCTAAAGTTGTTAGATAAAAGTAATGGTATTAAGATCATTCCAAGGACAGCCAATAAGGTGAATAATTGGTTCCCAAGTACATGTTTCGTATGGTAAGCATATTTTGAATATTGTATTTTGTAAGTAGAATATATTAAGTGCTTGATAAGAGCATGAAGTTCAGTGTCTTGGTATGTGTAGAAATTGTATGTGTTCCTTGAGGATTGAACATGCACGGTAAGCATATAGAGGACCTATGTGAGTTAGAGATACATGTGATAGTGTTGATGATATTTATATTGGATTTTGGTGATACGCTTAAGTATCTAACAAATTAAATATTTTTGGATCCTTTCAAGGTATTTAGTCAATTATTTATGATTGTAATTAATGATGAGATACAATCTTAGGGTAAGCAAGATTTCTGTGAAAAGTGCACGCCGATATTAAGATTTATGTAAGGCATATCTATTGGAGATTCGACCTCGGATGAGAAGTTGAGAAATACATATAGTAGAAGTTTAATATATTCAAATACAATGTGGGTGACAAATTTAGATGCCTAAAAGATTATGTACTTTGGGTACTTTGAAAAGCCTGGCATGCGAAGAATAAGAGTGATGATTATATATAGAATATGATATGATATGATTATATATAATATGTATCCACCATGTTGTAGAAAGTCAGCACAGCTCAAAAGTCAACGGAGGTCAACGGTCGTTGGGTCTTGAGAACAGGCCCTGAGTGTCTCACCTAACCCAACGACCTAGCGACCCAGTGGCCACATGATCTAATGACTCAATCGAGTGACCCCAAGGATAGCCCTATTCTTTCACTCCTGCGACTTAGAGTGTACAGTCACCTCGCCCATGAGCTCACAAGTGCCTTAGCCAAAAGTCGCGACCCATCGAGTGCAATGAGCATTCTAACTACGCAAGAGCTTGGGAGCCCACGTCAAGAACCATATCCCTTACGACTGATGAGCCCCCAGAGTAAATGCAACGTAGAGGTTATTTGTCCCATACGCAGTTCAGACAACTAATGGTCAAAAAGTGAAGGTCTAGGCTTAGTCGATTAGACCGTTATGTCATTCATGCGGGGTCACAATAAATGTATGTAATCATCACTCCTAAGCAAAGGGCAAACAGAAATGGGAAAGGGTTCGACACCCAAAACTCTCATTCTTCTTTTCTTCTATAGAATATAATCTTCATTTATCAAAAGGATTACAGCCATTCCTTGCCTTCTCTACATCTATTGCCTATACCGATTTGAATACAAATTTCCTGCGAATATAAATCTTGTTTGTTGAGTTGAAAGCTGAATTTGGCATCAACATAATTAACTTTCGAATAACCAAGAGCAACTCTTAGCTCGTAATAAACCAAAACAAGTGGTGTCTATGAGATGTGAGGTGAAAAGCTATCCCGATACCAGAGTAAACTGCTGGAAGAGCTGAACGATCTGGATCACTTTGAGATCACGCAAATTCCAATAATTGAAAATAGCCATGCAGATGTCTCGGCTAAGTTAGTGACCAGCAAAGGAGTAGGCGAGCTCAGCAGCATCTCCATTGGCGAGTTAGCGACCTCATCCATTGACAGAGCTGAGGTAGCAATAGCGGAAGTCAGCCCCTCAAGCAACTGGACAGACTCTATCATCCAGTTCATAAAGGGGGAATGGCCCTCCTAGTTGTGGAGGCCAGAAAGCTGAGATATCAGCCCACCAAATTCTCGCTAATTGATGTAAAGCTATACAAGAGAAGTTTCGCCGGACCTCTACTAAGGTGTCTCGACCCCACTGAGGCGCGAGCTATTTCAGAAGTAATACTCTATGGAGTTTGTGGCAACCACTCAGGTAGACTAGCACTTGCACACAAAATCCTAAGGCAAGGATACTTCTGGCCCAGTATCCGAAAAGACGCAATCGACTTTGCTAAGTCTTACGATAAATGTCAAAGATTCACTCCTCTAATTCATAGCCCTCAAAAAGAATTAACCTCGATCACAGGACCATGGCCCTTTGCCAAGTGGGGGGATTGTCTCATCGGCCTACTCCCAAAAAAGCAAAAGAGGGACTCAATTTACTATCGTAGCTGTTGATTACTTTACAAAATGGGTCAAAGCTGAAGTTCTCACCATTATTACAAAACAAAAGACGACAAGTTTCATTTGGAAATCAATTATTTGCAGATTTGGGGTCCCAAACGTCGTAGTCACGGACAATGGCAAGCAATTCGATAATGTAAGCTTCAGGTCGTTTTGCGAAGAGTTGGGCATAAAAAATTTCTATTCCATGCCCCCGCACTCGTAAGCCAATGGACAGGTCGAGGCCGTCAACAAAATCATCAAGCAGATGTTGAAAAGGCGTTTGGAAACTCTGAAGGGAGGCTGGGCTGAAGAGCTCCCCTCGATTTTGTGGTCCTATCAAATGACCTGCCGAACAGCAACTGAGGAAACCCGTTTCTCTCTCATATATAGAGTTGAGGCTATGATCCAAGTTGAGTTGGAGGCCCTTACTTCCAAAGTAGCCCACTACAACGAGGCAGAGAACAACAAGCTCCTTGTTAACGAGCTTGATCTTATTGCAGAAAAAAGAGAATTGGCTGACATTAGAAATGCAGCATAAAAATAGAAATGTGCCAAATTCTACAACGCCAAGGTCAGAGTCCGCCGATTTGAAGTTGGCAACCTAGTCCTATGCGAAGGAGGAGCCGGCTTTGGGGACCTTAGGTCCCAGCTAGGAAGGTCCTTATCGACTCAAGCGAGTCCTATCAAATGGGGCTTGCGAGCTCAAAGATATGCACAGGGATGAATTAATGCATCCTTGGAACGCGGAGCATCTGAAGAAGTATTATCAATAGCCGGGTATCAACTCTAACAATTGTCTAGTTTGTTCAAAAATTATGTCTTTACTTCTCCACGGTCCCATACAAGGTAAAACTATGACTGAGTAAGGTTACGTGATCTAGGCGGGAGTAAACTTCATGCCAACGACCTAATACTAGTCTAAAAAGATTTGGCTTATAAGTCATCGACCTCACATCCAAGTCAATGGGTCCGCAAACAAAGCCGAAGTGAGCATTTGGCTAGTGACCCAACACTTGAGATTAACGGTCATAGGACTAAAACTGAAGTCAATTTCTATTTTAGCGGCCTGACACTCGTACACACCCTCACTCAAACTCATTGTCTACGACCTAAACTAGAACGAGTTTCTGGTTGAGCACCCTAACACTTTTATCCTAGGATTGTACAAGTAAATGCGGAGAAATAATAAGCGATAAGACATGTGCAAAAAAAATGAAAGAATTTTTCATTCATAAAAAATTTACAATGAAAGCTCAAAGATAAAAGGCGGAGGATTTCAAGTCCGATTTTCTGAGTCAGGAACTTCGACCTCCTCGCTGGCAGGAGTGATGGCCTTAGCGTCTTCGTCATCAGAGCTTTCATAGCCATAATCCTGTTTGAGTTTGGCTACCTGCTCCTGGAGGAAAGCAAGGTTGTATTCTACCCTAGTTGTCTTGATCTCCCTAAGGAGTTAGGAGTTCCTTGGCCGTTTTATAATACAGCCCGGCATTGGCCTCCGATCTATTCCTCTGAGGCCTTGTACTTGGCTACTGCCTCTAAGTATCCGATCAGCTCCTCGGACGCGGCCCAACTCTCTGCCTCCTTTCGAGTATGCTCATGATTCGACCTCAGTTGCCAACGTGCTCTCCAGTCCCCCAATCTTTTTCCTAGAGGCCTCTAACTCATTCCGCAGCATAGTGGCCTCATCTTTGGAGATGGCAAGGTCCTGCTCTTTCTGTTTCAGAGCCAGCTCGGCCTTCTCCTCTGCCTTAGCTGTCTCACCTACCTCCTGGGTCATCTTTTTGGTATCACTGATGACCGTCTAAAGGTGAGCCTAGGCATACTGGTCCAGAATGGCCAAACAGGCCAGCATGACCATACTTGCTTGATGAATTTCAAGGAGGGATATGGAGGTTGCATATTTGTCTCATTTCTTCGACCAGCTCTGAGCCACGTCACTCATTGCATCAGTGATATTTACTGGCAATCCCTTCATTGGCTTCTCAAATGGCCTCTTGGCAAGGTTAAAATGGAGCAGAGCCTTGGGTCTTTTGTCTTTGAGTTTCTCCAGGGCAGCTCTTCGATTCTGCTCAATAGAGAGAAACAGATCATCCACGAGCAAGTCGAAGGTCCTCTTCCCCAGGGTCAATAATTCCTTGCCGTTTGACATCAAAAGAGGGAGCAATGAGTTGTAAGAAGAGCCCAAAGGAATAGGGGAAATCTCAACTTTCTAGCACGACCTTCTTGCCTGTTGTTTTCTCCTACTAGCATTTTCTCACCTTTTTTTTCTCCAGTACGGCATTGACCTCCTCGAATGACTTCATTGCCTGGGCTCTTTCTCGGAAAACCTTCTTACCTGAATACAGAAGAAAAAATATTAGTGTCAAGCAGCCTAGCAGTCGAAAATGAGCTCACCATATAATTTCCACTCACTGGAAGGAGGGGTATTGATGCGACGTTTTGACCATGCGCTAATAACCCGGCCTCAATCAGAGAATCCTCACTAGTAAGGTCTTTGGCTTGGCAATCTTCTTTCTCCAACTTCCAGACCTCTTCAGCTCGCTCCCTAAATGACTGAGATATCAATTGCGGCCTATCTTCTCCTGAAACAGAAAGGGAAAAATTTAAGTATTAGCTCAATGGCCCCAAAGAAAAACTTATCGATAGCCACTCACTGATTTTCATGAAGTTTGTCGCCACATTTGTGTCCTGATGATCTGGGCTCAGTGGGGTCCTCTAGTTGCCTCCAACCCAAAACCAATTCTCTTCGTGTTCACAGTCACACACCCCCTCGGAGGATTGTAGGCTCTTTCTCCCTCATAAGAGACCCAAAAATCAACATCATCTGGCATTTACAACGGTGGTTAATGGAGCGCAAATCCACCTCTGTCACTTATGAGGGGACATCCTTAGCGGTTCATTGCAAATTTTCTTCTGGGGCACCGCTACCGGAGGCCGTCCACTTGAACTTGCTGCCGCCTCCTCTTCCTCACTCACACTCTCTGCCCGGTCAACCCGAATCTCAAGCTCTATTTCTTTTCCTCCAGAGCATTCAGTGCTTGCCCGGGAAACCTCCTCTTCTTCGTTTGTTATTCTGATTTATCTCAGAAACTACCCAAGGACAAAGATCTGAAGGAAGAAAGATCTCTGGAAGTTTTTGAACGATATACTGCCTGAGTCTCGAGCTATTTCTTTTGCTAGATCATTGAGTGCTTGCCGGGGAGACGTGCTCTTCTTGGTTTGTTTTTCTGATTTATGTCAGAAACTGCTTGAGGGCCGCGTGTTCCGTCAGAAAGCTCTCTGGAAGTTTTTTAATGATGATTACCGCCTGCAAGTTCCCGAGAACACTCCACTCCACTAAACAGTGGCCACGTGGAGAGGCAAATTAATTTCAAAATTCGAAGGGGTAGATTTTAGGTGGCAAAAAGTTCAAGGATATACCACCAGCCCATCTTCAAGGCCGCTAATCCTGAGCTCCATGAATAGCGACCTTGATGGGGCATTTTATATCCACTAGGTCATAGAAAGTCGCTATAGGTCAAAGGTCAATGGTCTTTGGGTCTTGAGAGCAGACCTTGAGCGCCTTACCTAACCCAGTGACCTAGTGACGCAGCGGCTACAGGATCTAATGACTTAATCTAGCGACCCCAACGATAGCCCTATTCTTTTACTCCCGTGACTTAGGGCGTACAGTCACCTCACCCACAAGCTCACAGGTGCCTTAGCCAAAAGTCACGACCTACCGGGTGCAAAGAGCATTCCAACTCCACAAGAGTTTGGGAACCCACGTGAAGAACCTTATCCCTTACGACTGACCCCCACATTAAATACAATATGGAGGTTACTTGTCTCATACGTCGGTTCAGACAACCAATGGTCAAAAAGTGAAGGTCTAGTCTCAGTCGATTAGACCCTTATGTCATTCATATGGGGTCACAATAAATGTAGGTAATCATCACTCTCAAGCAAAGGGTAAATGTACGTTATAAATAGAGGCAAACAGAAATGAGAAAGAGATCGACGCCCAAAACTCTCATTCTTCTTGTCTTTTATACAACATAATCTTCCATTTATTAAAAAGATTACAGCCATTCCTTGCCTTCTCTGCATCTATTGCCTATGCCGATTTGAATACAAATTTTTCGCGAATATAAATATAGTTTGTTGAGTCGAAAGTTGAATTTGGCATCAACATAATTAACTTTTGAAGTGATGTTGATAATACATGTACAATTTGGGTTAAATATGATGGACGTAAAATGATATATGGACATGAAACGATTCTTGGGATAAAACATAAGAGTAATAGCATTGGTTTTTTTTTTTTTTTAAAGAGAGGAGAATATCTTTAGAATATGGTAAGTTAGAATGGCATATGGTTATAAATAGAATTTCAAGATGCATGAGAATTTCAAGGACGAAATTCTTTTGGGGGAAGGAGAATTTGTAACGCCCCAAATTTTGAAATATTAATTTATATAAGATTTATGATTTTACGGGATATATAGAAATCTTCAGGGAATTGTAATTTTATTTGGAGCCGTTTCTTATGTTTAATTGAGGAGTTTAATAGTTGTTATAAGATCAAAATCTTTCGTATGGAATTACTGAATTTCTCAATACTAGTTATTCAGATTTTTGTAAATTAAGGGGCTAAAAAAATATAAATAATAAACTTCAAGAACTAAACAATAATTAAATAATTGTAAGAGAAGTCCCTAAGTTTTTCTATAAATAGGGGACGAGGGGTGAGAAGAAATATTGGAAGAAATTCTGAAAATGTACAACTCCTCCGTCTCTCACGTCTTTGCATGATGCCGGCTGACTCACGTCTTTGCATGATGCCAACTGACTAGATCTCCCACGCCGGCTGGCTGGACTTCCTATGCCGGTTGACTGGACCCCTGAAGCTGGCTGACCGGCTGTTCAAGGCCGGCTGACCGGACGTCCCTCGACGGCAGGCCGGATTTTTGCACCTGCACGCGCGCTGTCTGCGAAAATGTACATAACTTTCTCTATGGAGTTCAGAATTGAGATCCGTAAAAGGAGTTGGAATCCTTATTCGACGAGCTTTGAATTGCATGGATTAAACTCTCAAAATATTTTTGTAAATTTGATCAAAATTTTATTTCTTTATACTCTAGCTACCGAATCAATGATTTCTAGCTGTTTAAGTTGTTTTAATGCTTAAATTGTCTACGACCTATATTGTGGCAATGATGAACATAATATAGCATGAAATTACAGATTATAATGTGAATGTGCCAAATGTGAGGTAAAGTTGAGGATTTGTGCAAGTGAGAAAGAAGAAAGTTCCAAACTATTGTCATCTAGCTAAGGATAAAGGTAAGTAACGGTTCAACTACAAATCAAAACAATAGTATTATGTGCTTCTATTTGACAATGTGAGATATGAATATTTTTCATGCCCGATGATTGGAATGATTAATATATATGATAATTATATGATACCGCATGACCATGCATTGGCAATCTTGGTTGTGGTATATGTGAAAGCGTTTGGGCATGATATATTTAGTACTACTGAAATGTGTAATGAGCATATTATGATGCATGACATATGCACTCATTGAGAATGACGATAGAGAAGAGAATACGCATGCATGTTGCATGAAAATGATTTGCATGACTCATTATTAGTGATGGTGTTATCCCAATATAGTTATACCGCATTTTGATTGGTCGTCTAGGTATATACATTTCACTTAGGGCAGCGTACTCCCGTGGATGTTAACGGCTCAGCGACTGGTTGACCGGGTATATATACTGGACGCAATGTTGGAGGCTCCGCAGCACACTAATTGTGTATATATACTAAAGGCAGTGTTGAGACCCCGACAGTTGATATGATTTGGCCACGCCATTCTTATAGATATTGGTAAGTCCTTGGCGACGGTCAATGCATGGTTAGTCTTTGGAAACAAGGCATATGCGCATAGATGATTGGCCTCATTGATGATGA
>CAVNYN010289242.1:4303-18132 GCA_963692815.1 Nyctanthes arbor-tristis | reverse complement strand
TTTTTTTTTTTTTTAAATTAAAATATTTATTTTTTTGTATTTTACCAAAAGTGTCTCCAACTTAACAGATGATTTCCATTACCAGGGATTTAGACGGAGATTTCTTAAAAGGTTAAGAACTCACAGAAGGAGAAATTAAAGTTGGACACGTGATCTATTAATGCTTGAAATGTTGTGGATGTTAGGTGTAAATTATCCTTACTAGTAATAATAATCATGAGAGCATATCTCGTTAGTGGGGTTGTAAATCTAGTTCTTAAGAAATAGTGGGCTAGCCGATCCTGTGCAATGTATTCTCCATTTAAGAGTGCTCAAATCAATGAAGGTGGATGAGTTATTTTACAAAATATTGCTTGACAAAAAACAAGTAGTGGATTTGTTTCTGTTTTTTGTTGAATCTTTTTCATGGCTCGATGGATAATTTGACAAGCCAATGATTTTTTTCTGTGTTTCAGAAATTAGTGTTTGTCTTGAGAGTGCAGTTTTGTTAGTTTCTTATGAAAAACTGGCACTTGAGAGGGATAGAATTTCTAGAAATAATCCAATTTCTCATATTCCGTTTTTATTCTTATCTTTTGATAAGAGCTATTGGTGTTCGCATTAGAATCCCTTTATCTATGCTGCAGTGCAATTAATGAATCACACTCTTCCTACAGACTTGACTACTGTTTGAAGGAAGAGCTTGTTAGGAATTGAACAAGATATATGTACAACATAAATTAAATAAACATCTAATTTCTATGCCAAGAATCGATCTTGTACTTAAAGAGAATTCATGATAGAAAAATACCTTTTTGATGAACGCCGTAAAGAGCAAATCCTATTTGACTGTTGGAGCAATGCTAATTACTACAACTGTCCAATTGTCCAGCCTCTAACGATAATCCACATGACAAGAATATATTTGGAACTTCACAACTTCGAACAATTCGAAGCGGATTTATGGGAGTATGTTTAGAGTTCTTGTCAACTTCATGTGCTAGCAATAAGTCGACAGCATATCCACAATCACATCATGTAAAATTCTTCATATGAATTTTCCACATCGTATCTATATTAAACCCTAAACACAAGACGCCTATTTATAGTTGTAGGATGTGAAACCTTAATCGTATTTGGGCTTCCTTGGGCGTACAACTAAGCTGTCTAATTAATTAATCTCATTAATTAATTCGACCCGATTAAACCCGGTCCAACTATTTAGACATTGGACATCAATTCCAACAATCTCCCACTTGGACAATGTCTATTCCAAATTACTAACTCTTACCTTTGTGTATGACCCATTAGGCTCCCACTCACGATCGGAAGAGCACACGTGATACTATTATTCTAATCCAATTAGAATAAAACAAATCAAAATCTCTATTTTAATTTATCATCGATTCACCTAGATCGATCAGTTCACGTCGCCGTCCAATATTGACATCTAGCAATGTGTCAAGGCAACCCATGTGACGGGAAAGTCATGTGGTATGACAAGCATTTATATGTACGATTACCGTGAAAATATAATCCCTTCATCAATATAACCTAATCGGTTAAGAGATATGGAAACGTGTCAATCTCATAACAACTAATTATCTTATTCACCTTAACTCTTTGTTGATCAAAACAAGTTATGATAAAACTTTTTCAACCCATAACTTCATCCCAGCTGAGGAATTTATATCAACCAAAGTAGGCGAAAAGCAGATTATAATCTCCCATTATCCAAGAGTGATGAATCATCATCTTGGATACTCACAACCTTCATGCAATTTTCATTATACCTGTATGGCATCTTCCTGATAACTCGTGGCTAGAGTATCATCAAATGTCCGACGAAGTATAACAATCATTACATAAGATTCTGTGATACTCTCAAGTTAAAGGACCAATTCCACAACCGTCTACTAGAGATCAACCACTGACGCTTGGATAACTTACCATGTGGAATCTCTAGGCGGGTCATCCAATGCATATTCAACTAACAATGCATCTATGTGTCTATTTGGATGTCCCTACATCCTAACTCATGAGATCAGTTACTTTCTTCATAAGAAAAAAATGCGACACATGCTAGTCTATACGCAATAATGATATATGTATCTCATTATTACATTGACTAGGGATAATTTAAGAATAAGTATATAACTTACATTTCGCAATCACAACTCTTTGTGATTAACAAGTTACTATTTTCTTATTCTACGTACTCTAATATTTTACAAGATTACTTTTATTTTAATAATAGATCTACCACTTGAATACATTAATTAATAGGTGTTTATGCACATCAATGTCTAACAAAGATTGCAACACCAAAATCCCATACAAATAGATCTAACAACTATTGTATCTAATACACATAAATTTATCATGACCATCATGCTATGACAACAATTTTGTCATAAGATCTCTTGTATGTTTGGATTCGTTCAATCTCTCTATCACTTGGTATCATCTCTTCTCAAGAGATATACTATCTCAAAACATATTTAGATCGCTTATGAGACTTAAATTTCCTTCACTTGTGCGATAGCTCTATTGTTATCAAAATATTTATTAGATCAACAATGATAGAAATAAATTCAAGTTCAGTTATAAACTTTATGATCTAAACCGCTTCATTTACTACTTCCAAAGCAGCTATATATAAGGCTTAATATTTGAATCAGTAGTCGTATCTATCTGGAACTATTTCTAATTGATTACACTACTATTATGAGTAAATACTTTCAGCAATGGGATATTTCTTTAGTCTTTTCAGACGAGAACCAACATCAATGAATCCACAAACTTTTAGTTTATGTTTTCTCCATAATTCAATAACATATCTTCAAATGCTTCTCAAGCATTTCAGAATGTTCATGACCATTATACGATGTTTCCTAACATAATTCACATGGAATCTGCTTTTGATCCTCAAAACACGTGAAACGTTCGGCCCAGTACATAGCATTGCATGCTAGATAAATTCTATTGCAATAGCACAATCCATGCAACTTTCTCAATCATGTGTTCTGTAACACACCATTTTGAGAAAGTGATCCCACCTCTATGGGGCAAAGTCCTCACATAGATTTTTTCACATTAAATCTTTTCAAGATTTTATCTATGTACATAGATTTAGATAGGCCAAGCATACTTCTAGATCTATTTCAGTAGATCTACATCCCAAATATATATGCTACCTCTACCAAATTCCATATAGAGAAAACGTTAGATTTTCTGTTTATATAGAGGAATATCGTGTTTCAATAATATGTATCCTTACACAATATTATGAACACGGTCTAACTGCCACTAACTTCTTGTACACACTATTCATCTTCATTCTTGAAAAAATCAAACACTTTGATCATCTTATCAAAATGAAAGTTTTAGCTCATCTAAAGTTTCATGATAACTCAATTTGACTTTGTAGATTCAAAATCTCATATTGTATCTTATACATCTTTAGTAACATTCCCATAAAAGAATACAATTTTGATATCCATTTGTTAAATATGCTACTTTAACAATAAGAATTCAAAGTTAATATATATATGATTACAGATAAGAAAGTTCTATCAAAGTCAACTTTTGTCTTTGATTTTAACCTCCACTGCCAATCTTGTCTTTTTAACTTGAGCATTACCATCTATGTTAACCTCTTAGTTGTAAATTAGTTTACAACACATGGATCTTATCCATACTAACAAGTTAACCAAAGTCCACACTTTGATTGTAATACATGGAGCTCAATTTGAAATCTATAGTATCGAGTCTTACCTTCTAAGTCAATACTTTGACTTTTATTTTGCGCAGATTGTAGGTTTATCACTTTTAGTTATCAATCTAATATTGAAAACTATAGGATCATATCCTTAAGTAGATGAATTCCCCTACTCAGTAGGAATCATATTCATATTACCAGTTTACACATCATCAAATGAAGTATGTTCACTAGTACATCTTGTCGATCAATTTCTTTTGTGGTTTCTTGAACCTCTTCAAGTATTACTCCCACTGCTTTCTTAGAATAAACAATTTCTCTAAAAATACGACATAAGATTACATTCATCTCAAATGTGGAGTATAATCGTGTCCAACAACTCCTGTTGAATAATCCACAAAGAAATATATCATGCACTTTTGAAAGTGTTATTATCCAAAATAATTTTGAGTTTCGTTAATCGAATTAGATAGAACATGCTACTGTGTGTAACATTCAATCTTTCTTGCATATCCCAAAACAAGTTTAGAAGAATTGTTTGGCATATCAAATTGTAACATATCTAATATGTACAACTTCCTTTAAAATACACCATTATAGAATTATGTATTTATAGGAATTCACTGCAAGAGAATCTTATTCTCTGTAGATAATCAATTATACTTATAAATATTCCTCACTCCGATTATATATAAGTGTTAGAATATCTTTTCAAATAGCTTTCCATTTCCCCCTTGAACTTTTGAACGTTTCGAAACTTTCATGCATAAACTTGATCGAGTACATGAAACCATATATAATATAATCATCACTGAATTTGACAAAGTAAGAAAAGCTATACTTGACATTTGTAGACTTTTGTCGAAATACGTCAATATGGATCAGGACTTATTTGTCTTTAATGTCAGAACTGGATATAGCTAGATTATCCTTTACACATCTTTGGTCTTCTATTCTGATAATAGACTTTTTAAGATTTAGAATCTAGATATTATCAATTTTATTTCTCTAGTAGATTCCATAATCAAGAATGACTATTATTTTCAATCTCAATGGAACAACTATTCATGTCCAAACATAAGTCAGAAATAATGTTCTTCGTAAAGACTCCATCGTAATATCAATATTCTCATCCCAAAACAAAACAAAAGATAAAGACAGATAATAGGTTTTAAATGGAGTAAATATTGCTTCATTTCCTACTATAGGTCCTACTCTTCCAGTCAGCAATGATCTACTCTATTTCAGTCTCATTAATATTCTGAAAAATATGAGATCAATATCTAGTATCTAATACTTAAGAGACTGAAGAGTAACCTTATCACTCACATCTTGTAGTAAGATCTTCTCTAAGATTTCTTTCTTACCAAGATGATGATTATATATAACTTACATTTTTTATTCTAATGTTCTTTGTCTCTACAAAGATCATTGGTTTTGAATATATACGTCTTTATACAATTTAACTGAATAACTGACCGCCTGGGATCTTTCTTAAAGTTCCATCAACATTACCTTTAAATACCGTTAAAGGCTTTGATGGTCAATACTTGCCCTTACATCACATTGATCTAAGTTTAACAATTTTAGCATATCGAACAGATTAATGGATAATACGAATCTAATTCATACGTCTCAATTTACAATAAATTGTGATGAGCTATCAGACAATGATTATAGAATTTAGTCAATACTTAGCTCATTTAGCATTTAGAGTTTATACTGCTCAGAGATAGTACATCATTCAACTCTTTGAGATGAATAGCAATAGTGTATATCTTTATACCCGTAAGCAACATTTACAACTCATAACGGCACGTATCACACATACATATTATGTTCATCATCTCATGATATTTGTAAATTTACACTATTCACGCAAAACTTCCTCAGTAGGAACATTCGCGTAATCCGTTTTAAGACATATCAATTCTTCTTATTTGAGAACAATTCTCATTATGATGTTAGTTCTATAATTTTGGTTCGAAAAATTTTATTGACATCTTGTATGCGAATTAAATTTATAAATATATACTCATTATTCAAATATGTAATGATAAGATAGAACAAAACTAATTGATGTAGGAAATTAATTTGACATGGACTTTTATCAAATTAATTATTCTCCCATTGAATTAATGGTCCTTTGCATTAATTATTGAAATTCATTTGAATTTCCAGTGGACTAGGATCCCGTTTGCTTTATTAGAACCTTGAGTTACTCAACAAATCCCAATAAAACATTCAGGTAGATACGCTATCAATCACATCTCTTATGTGACTCCTAGATCATCAAGTAGACAACTAATTGTCACTCATACCTCATGCACTTATTTGATACACCTCTAAAATTTTATTTCCTTGAGTCACTCAACAAGAAATAAAATTTTAGTTAAATTCGACTCATTGTTTAGAAACATCATATGTTTCATAGTGATAAACATATTTACAAACGAACAGTCTTGAGTTACTCAACAAACTAACATCGGTAATGAACTCTGGTTTTTTACTATAACAGTGGAAGGCATGTATTAACATTTAATATGAACTTAATATTTTAATTAAGGGATCAGTCTCATCTCAAGTATATATAGTAATAACATCTAATATGTAATTACCTATAAGTAACTAATAAGCGCTGATTATTATGGATTATTTCTACCCAATCTTCTTGAGCCATTAAGAAGACTAGATGGTTAATTTGTTGGGAGACATCACATTCGATCTTCTAATGCTAAACGCAAATATTCTCCATTTTTCCCTTTTCAATTTGTATCATATACAAATTATTTTGTTCTATCTCAAATAAGAAAAGCGAAAAAATGAATTAACCCGACAATCATATAGTTCAAGTCTATAATAATAATCCATTCAATTAATATCACATATCAATTAAAATATCAATTTCTAGATTTGGTATTGACAATTAGCGTCTAAACCAATTTAGACAAGATAGAACGGACCAATTAAAACTAAATAATTAATCTAATCAATTAAGTAATTTCACATCAATAAAGTCAATCAATTAATCATATTAATTAACCAACTTTATTAGCAATTTGGGAATTACCACAAAATAACTCTTTTATTTTGTTGTTAATATCAAAGTCATACTTTGATATAAGTTCTGAAAAGATTTAGGGTTGAAATCACAACTTGAATCAAGTCAAAATTCAACTTTGGTCCAAACAAAAATAATTTTGGCAAAATAAACTTTTCATAAAATTTAAATTTTGACTCAATTGAAAAATTTCTAAAATTTTATAAGACATTTAATTTGTAACCTCAAGGACCCACTTGTCAATTTTGAAAAATACAAGATTGATACAGAAATTTCAAAAATCCAGGGTCAATATATGAAGTTCCAATACGTAACGGACTACCTCATCAATTTCTAAAATTATTAGGCTGTTCCTTAGTTAAAAAATTAAAACTCAAGGACTCAAATGCAATTTCTTAAACTGCATATACTTTCATCCTTCAATTCAAAACTTGAGGGGCTTCTTGTGCAATTTCATAAATTGCACAAGAGCCCCGTCTCCTCAAGCTTCCGACGATAGCAGCGGTGGCTAGGGTTCACGTTCTGCAAGGCAGGAGCTGCTTCAAAAGCAGCCCTGCCGGCTGCTACAACGGGGCGCCGAAACTTTTCCGGCCCCCTTAGGCTGCTGCAAACAGCACCAGTCGTTGCTGTTGTTCGTAGTCGCTCATGCGAGCATTGCTGTTGTGAACAGCAGTGGCGACTCGCCACCCTAGGCAGCAAAGGAGGTTGTTGTTCTCCCTGCGGCGACGACGGCTGCCGCTGTCTCCCCCGGTAGCCATCTGTTCCATCAATAGATCCAATTTATTTTTCTTTTTTTTTTAAATGGCAAATTATGAAATCAAATTTCACAATCAAAAATCAAAATCTCATTCAGATTTAATTTGTCAGTGATACAAATCAAATTGATACTTGTAACAATAACAATAATTGTGAATTTCATCAATAGTATTAAATAAATTCTAATAAGTAACAACGTTGGCTCTGATACCACTGTTAGGAATTGAACAAGATATATGCACAGTAGAAATTAAATAAACATCCAATTCCTATGCCAAGAATCAACCTTGCACTTGAAGAGAATTCATGATAGAAAAATACCTCATTGATGAACGCCGTGAATAGAAAATCCTATTTAACCTTTGGGGCAATGCTAATCACCATAGCTGTCTAATTGCCCAGCCTCTAACGGTAATCCACACGGCAAGAATGGATTTAGAACTCCATAACATCGAACAATTCGAAGCGGATTTATGGGAGTATGTTTAGAGTTCTTGTCAACTTCATGTGCTAGCAAGAAGTTGACAGAATATCCGCGATCACATCGTGTAAAATTTGTCATACGAATTTTCCCCATCGTATCTATATTAAACCCTAAACGCAAGACGCCTATTTATAGTTATAGGATGTGAAACCCTAATTGTATTTGGGCTTCCTTGGGCCTACAACTAAGCTTTCTAATTAATTAATCTCATTAATTAATTTGGCTCGATTAAACCCGATCTAACTATTTAGACCTTGGACATCAATTCTAACAGAGCTCAGATGCAAACTGACCTGAGAATCTCTAACCAGTTCCTTCATATTAGGCAAGTAACTGTTTTATCATACCATGCACTATTATTATTATATTATATTAGAGGAAAGCCGAACCATCTATGCATATTTGCAATGTACAAAACAAAGCAGTCAGAAGAAGCTTTGCCATTTTACAGATTCCGGTTATGCATATTACATAATAATTAAACTATCTCATCACCTTCCATCCTACATCAACATTTTAACTGCACTAATAATTCAGATTTCAGAAGCGCATTCTCGAATTAAAAATCTGACAAAAAAGTACCTCATTATCATGGGATTCATCAACAAAACTAGTAGACTAAACTAAGATACAATGAGGAATCTTTCTAAAGCAGTAGAGGCCTAGCTAAACATTATATTCACAGCCAGTATGATTTTCAATAAGCAACTTCTTCCAGTCACCGTCATTGATTTTTATCGTAAAAAAAGCTCTTGCCTCAAGCAGATAGTCTATGTTCTCAAAGCCACGGTGCATGAAGAATGAACTCCAAATATTTCAGCAAGAATTTGCCAACCGGCTTCTCTTAGATTCTCTTTACACTATCTCCCTGAATTGCAACGAATCCTTCACTTGCAAGAGTCGCAAGTGCATTACGCAACTAATACAATAGAAAAGGGCCTTTCATTAGCAAATTTCTTCACACCAGAATCATTTAGATAAATGACATTGTACGAAATAGAGGTCACTTGAGTGGTGTCACATATCCTGAAAATATATTTTATTTGAAACGAATGAAGTCATATAGCACTGTCACTTGAGCGGTGTCACATATTCTGAAAATATATTTTATTTGAAATGAATGGAGCCAGATAGCATGAAGATGATAAAAATTAATTTAGCTTATTATTATCACTATATTAAAAATACCTCTATTTCTCTATCTAGATTTTCATTCCTTCATCTAATAGAACTCATTCTATCTAAAATGAATTATAATATGAAAATTAATTTCATTCTATCCAGATTTTCATATTTATTTTTTGGTATTATAAATTTTCATATTATTTATTTTTTAAATAATTTCGTTCAAAAAATCGTACATTGTCATTGAATCGAAAAAGCTAATATTTCAAGGTCATCAAACTGATATTAATTAAATAATTAAAAAAATTAATTTTTACCTAAAATAATATGGATAAAGAAGAACATTTAATTTTATAATTTTTTATCTTTACCGTTTAAATAAAGTTGAAATTTTATTCTTTTTTTAAGAGTCACTGAAAATGTGACTTTAGACGTAGAAAGAAAATCCCACATTAGTTATTTAGTTAAAAGAATTGAGGACGTATACTATATTAAGCTACTTGGAGATATGTTATTCATAATAGGGCCTTAACTTATGAGCCTTAGACTTTTAAAAAATGCAAAATTTTAATAGATCATTATTTAAAAAAAGTATATTGCGAACTGGTAATCGTATTTGCCTTTATCTCACACCATCAGCTTTTTTTTGGATTGGTTTTAGTATTTGCAAATGTTTAGAACACCGGACTGGTTATCGAACCGGAGAAACTAACGGTGTAAGATTGTCGAACCGATTTTAATTAAATAATTGGAATAAATAATTTTTACTTAAAATAATATGACAAAAGAATATTCAATTTTATAATTTTTTTTATCTTTGCCATTTAAAAGAATTTGAAATTTTATTATTTTTTAAAAGCCATTGAAAATGTAACTTTGTGTATAGAAAAAGAATCCCACATTGGTTATTTAGTGAAAAGAATTGAGAATGTATGTTTATATTAAGCTACTTAGAAAATGATTATTCATAATGGGGGCCTTGCCTATAGGTCTTGAGCTTCTAAAAAGTTAAAAAATTTAGTGGGTCATTATTGTGAATCAATGAACTGTATCCATGTTTTTCTCACATTGTCAGAATTTTTTCCGGACTGGTTCTAGTATTCACAAATGTTAAGAAAATCGAGCCGATCCTTGAACTGAAAAAGCTAACAGCTTAAGATTCAAAACGCCAAGTCATATTGAACCAAGGTCGAACTGGTTTTAATTAAAAACTTTAAAAAATGGTAAATTTTCTAAAATTATATAATAATTAGTAAAGTTCAATAAAAGTGCAATTAAGTGACTTTTGGACATTATTATTGAATTCCAACATTGATTTATCATTAAAAAATATTGAACCTTGTGTTTGAGCATAAAAAGGGAATCATATATTGGTTTAATGAAAAATTTGAGGATGTACGCCCATATTAAACTAATTGGAGAAAAGTTGTTCATAATAGGCCCTTGAACTTCCGAAAAGTTTAAAATTTTAATAGATTATTATTGAAAAAAATTCTTGCGAACCGGTAAATTGTATCGCGTTTATCTCGCACCATCAAATTACTTTTTGAATTTATTTCCATATTCGCCAATGTTTAGAAAACCAAACCGGTCATCGAACCAGAAAATCTAACTATTCAAGGTTTTAAAAGTCGAACTGGTTTTAATTAAAAACTTAAGAAATAAATGCTAAAATTATAAATTTGTCAAATAATTAGCAAAACTCAATAGAAGTATAACAAAGTGAATTTTTGACATTATAATTGAATTTCCACATTGATTTGTTATTAAAAAATGTTAAAATTTTATTTCTTTTTTAAAGGCCATTGAAAATGTGACTTTAAGCATAGCCAAGGAGTCTCACATTGGTTATTTAGTGAAACCAATTGAGAATATATGCCTATATTAAGCTACTTGGAGAAGCGTTATCCATAATAGAGCCTTAGTTTATTCATCTTGAGCTTTCAAAAAGTTCAAAATTTTAGTTGGTCATTATTGGGGAAAAAATTTATTGTGAACCAGTAAACCGTATCCGTGTTTACCTCACATCGCTTGATTGCTTTCCAGATTAGTTTCGGTATTCACTATTGTTAAAAAAAAAAAGAGTACAGGTCATCGAACTAAAAAAGCTAGTAGTTAAATGTTCAAAAGGTCAAATCAAGTATAACCGGTTATAAATAAAAACTTAACAAATAAATTCTAAAATTTATCAAACTATAAAATAGTTCACAAAACTCCATAATATACAAGTAAGTGACTTTTGGACATTATAATTGAATTCCCATATAGATTTGTCATTAAAAAAAGGTTGAAATTTTGTTCTTTTTAAGAGCCATTGAAATGTAATTTTGGGTATAGAAACGAAATCCCACCTTGGTTATCTAGTGAAAAAATTGAGGATAAATGTCTATGTTTAGTTACTTGAAGAAGGATTATGCATAATAGAGCCTTAGTTTATGGGCCTTGAGCTTTCAAAAAGTTTAAAATTTTAATGGATCATAATTGAAAAAACATTACTGTGAATCGGTGAACTGTACATGTATTTATCTCGCAATGTCGAATTACCATCCATATTAGTTTCAATACTAGCTAATTCCTGATTTTTCTAATTGAATTGGTCATAACGGTTTAATTCTTTAAATACTGAAATTATGTTAACATGTTAAGAAAAATTAGTTATCATTATACATATTAGATAAGTAGATTACACATGCATTTTGTAGAAAAGTTGGTGTTCATTCATAGTCAATTTTTATATAGATATTTTGAGGGTTATAAATTGAAAATGTCTGAATATTATTATTTGTATTAAAAATGACCAAACAACAAATTTTACTATAAATGATATTATTTATGTATTATCTTTCATCATTTATTCAAACTATGTTTATCAGATGTAACATATTTTTCCGTTCGTTATACACTAGCAGTTTAATACAAATTTCAAAAATTCACTCGTGCAGCCTAATACGAACTTTAAAAATTTTATTCAATGTTTTCCTTAGTTGTTTTTTTTTTTTGTAGACTACTTTTTATTTTCATTAATGAAATATACCGTATTACAGGTAATACCTATATTTTTTTTACACACACATCAACGATCAAATATTATAACTTAAAATTTGTTTTATACAATCTCTTAAATTGTTTATATTTTTAGTATTATTATCCCGTGCAATGCACATGTGAAATAACTAGTAATTAAATAACGATAAAGATCTATTAGTTATTAAATTGAGTAATAAATCTTATTTCAAAAATTGGACGGATAATGCAAAAGAGAAAAAAAAAATTTTAAAAAACTAAAAATTTAAGAATACCACACGAGTCATAGCAATATGAAACAAAATATTGAAAAAACATTACCAATAGATTTTTTGGCTGAAAAAACTAAAAAACTGCGATACAGAGGTACCGCAGATTTATTTTCTACACATATATATATATATATATATATAGATGAGAAAAAAAACAAAAATTACAACCAGAACAAAATCACATTTTAGTAGGCTCTAACATTATTTCTTGATTGGTGGATTGTTGATTTAACTTTTTTCCCCCAACAACTTAAATTATTGTTTTGTTTGGTTATAATTGAATAATAACTAATATTGTTCATTTTTCGGTTCTATTTTTAGCCCATTATTATTGTTATTAAAAGAAAAACGAAAAAAAGAAAAGTCATTCTCTATATGGGCTTATTTTTTGAACAGGGGCCTTGTACACTACAAGCCAAGCCATGTTTAGGATTTGAGGTGTATGTCAACTGGGTTCTTTACATACAAAACACATTTCGTAACAGGGTTTTGGAAAATATCCCTTAATTGAAAAGTAATTGTAACCACATTTCTTAATTTAAAATTTAATTCTTTATTAATTTTATTAGTATTCATTATTATTTTTTACAAATTACAGAATTATTATAATAATTAAAAGTAGTAATTTTCTCAATAAAAAAGTAGCCGTGTTCCTTGTGCCATTACTTTCAACTCAAACTGCCAAAACATTGCCGCCACAAGCATAGTTATGAATATTACCATTTAAAAAATGAAATGCTACCATTCGAAGAGCAAATTAATGTTACCATTTGGAACATAGTAACAAATGCAAAAAAAGGCAATAAAAAAATTTCATGTCAAATTTAAAAGAAAATAACGGTGACAATCGCAAAAAATACAATGTGAAATTAAAAAGGTGAAAGGATGTAACCATCACCGTAGAAGTAAAAAAATTCACTAACAACCCGACAAATACTAGCGGTAAAAATTGAAAAAAAAAATATTGTAACAAATGAAAAAAAAATAGCGTAACAAAAGACCCATGATGACTAATTCATTTCAAATATTGGTAACCCAGACAAAAATATGGTATTAAAAAACATATTCATTAAGAAACATGGTAACACAAAATATGGTATTAAAAAACATATTCATTAAGAAACATGGTAACACAAAACGAATGACGAAGCAAAAATATTAAAAACATGGTAACGGTTCAAACATATATCATGTTAATAAGGAAAAAAAAACACAAAATTGTGGTAACCCAGTATAAGAAAACACTTGAAAACATTGCATCGTGTTATGGGAAATTAAAAAGGGGAAAAAATCTAAAATGAAAAGGTTGAACGAGAGAACTAGGAGGCGGATTTGCCTCCAGTTGAACGGACCAGGGGGGGGGGGGGGGGGGGGGGGGGGGGGGGGGGGGGGGGGGGGGGGGGGGGG
>CAVNYN010289241.1:0-37999 GCA_963692815.1 Nyctanthes arbor-tristis | reverse complement strand
TGAAGATTCGTTTAGAAAATTGGAGTCTTTTGTCTTTGTACGTGTGAACAGGAAAATATTTTGTCATGTTTTGATCATCTCTTTTGTCAGAGAAGAAAAGTTAAAGGTGGGATGTTCGGATTCGTTTTCGGGATCGCCAACGTTCCCCGCTTCTCACTTTTGTCGTTGTCCCCACCCCTTTTCTTTAGCTCGAAACAAAAGCAATCCTATCCCTATGTTGGTTGGTGTGAGCCAGGAGTGGACTATACGTTGAATTTGTTTCAAGATTGTAGATTTTACGATGGGTTTGTTAGAGAAAAAAGCAAGGAAAGAAGAGTGCAATATCGTGGGTAAGAATTAAAATCAACACAAATGAGTGAAATGTGAGCCATGAGTCTCTAAATGCTCAACCTTACCATATGTGGTAGAGTCAGGGGTGGCCACGCTAATCCTCAGCCACCTGTTTTTGTAAAAATCCTATTTTTCACCATTTAAAAAAAAAAAAAAAAAAAAAAAAAAAAAAAAACTACCCCTTCAACTATTTTCTAGCTTCACCTCTGCTTTGGTCGCTTAACTTCTTATCCCACTAGCAGTCAAGGATGGCACTGGCATATCGACTGGCCAGCCCAACCTATTTTACGTGTGGACTCAAGCCTGGCAATTAGTCATCTGGTGACTGTTGCTACCTTTAATGGTCCCCCGCAAGCGGTTAGTGTACGTGCGCACTATGATTCTCTCAATCTCTCCTTCTTCTTTTCTTTTTTTTTGCCCCCTTTTAATCCCCTTTTTTGGGCCCACTTAATAACCAAACATCGCGTACTCTATTTTGCCAGATAGACTTTTTATTTTAAAATAGAAAAAATATTTTTGAAAAAAAAATTGAATGGTATAGGTTTTTTTTTAATAGCAAAATGAACTTGCAGGATATGTGGATTCATATAATTATAGTTAACCAACATGGACTTATGATAGTTGATATGGACAATGATCCGAGTAGCATGACGATAGATTTTTAACGTCACATTCCAATCAAAATGCAATACTTATCACCACGGCCCAACCTTTTGTTTTTTTTGCTCTCGGACCCATAGTGGATTCCAAGCTCTAGATCATCATTGAGTTGATGATTATATTTGAATTATCTTTTTTCGTTCTTTAATTGACAATAAGGAGAAATATTTGGAGTTTGTGAACTATCTTCGTTAAAAATAAAATAACCAATTATTTTTTTTTTATTTTTTTTTTTTTTTTTGCTTTTGACAATTGTTTTATTGATACGAGCCGTTAGTAATAACTCACAAATATAACAGTAATATATATGTAAGATATAAACTCTAATTTTGAGTACAAGGTGGGATATTGTATAAAACTATAAATAGGATGGTAACTAAGATTCAGGTAAAATATCAATACTATATAAAAGGTGGAATCCATGTAAAATATTCAGATTCCACCTTTGTCCTTACTCTTTTTCTTTAATTCTTATACTATCTGTTACCTTTATTTCACCATATTTATTCACTATATTACCACATATATAGTTTATTCTATTTTGTCCCTAATCTTTATTATAGATTTTAATATAACATCACTAAAGTCATCTGATCCAATCAAATTATATCGCGTAATACCAATGCTAGGTGAATTGAGCTAGAGATCCATCTAGCACTTTATTTCAAAATTCCAAGTAGAAAACGAACTCAATGACTATTTTTTTCTTCCACTAGATGATAAGTTTTTGTCCTCCAATTCATTATGAATAATAAATGTGTAAGAATCCCTGTATACAAAATTTTTGAGCACATATAATCGTGTAACGTTTTTAGTTAATGCATATTGTGGTCATTTTTTCCTCTTTAATTTCATATTAGAACTATGTTATATATATTACACTTATTATTTACATTGACTTGAGATCTATAATAAAGAAGATTGTAATCCCTGTATACAAAATTTTTGAGCACATATAATCGTGTAACGTTTTTAGTTAATGCATATTGTGATCATTTTTTCCTCTTTAATTTCATATTAGAACTATGTTATATATATTACACTTATTATTTACGTTGACTTGAGATCTATAATAAAGAAGATTGTATATATTACACTTTCAATTCAAGTTAATTTTATATGTTGGAAATTTAGTGAAATCGAAAGATATATATATGTATATATATTTGTATTTGAATCTTGATTTATGTTTTAATATGTAAAATTCATGAACAAAATTAGTACAATATTGATTTAGTTTTATATTTTTGTTTTGTATTTTTGTTTCAATATTGATTTATATTGCAATATGTATAATATACATGAATGTTAAAAAATTAATCATTACAACTTAAAAAAATACTAATCATTACATAAATATTTGATTTCATTTAATTCCACCGTAAAGATAAATGAATGTCATAAAATAATTTTTATATTTAATTTAATTTAATAATATTAAGAGTTTATAACTTACATACGGTTATACTAAAATTAATTATCTTAATGTAATGTAATTACCCACCATATCAACATTCATATTTCATCTCTTCATGCATAATTCACTTACTATAAATTGATGATCGAGATCCAAATAAATTCAAGAATATTGAAATACAAATCCAACTTATACTTTTCTTTTAATTAATCCAATCTTAATTTTAACTCGTTCTCTAACGAAATGACTTTGTCCGCATCAACTAAAAAAGAAAAGCATTACATACTAATAAAAGAATCATGTGCGTTTGATTAAGAATAGAGCATCAAGTTAACTTTCTATCCTTTCTAAAAGTTCCATTAAAAACTACATGAATGCAGAAGGTCCCATCCAAGATAAAAATTAATTTTAATTGATGAAGATGTAATACTTTTATTTTAATATTTTACATTTTTAGTTTATATTTGAATCACTATATTATTATCTTAGCAATTCTTTTATATATACTAACTCATTTCTTTTTATGTCTTCGTAGGCTAACAAAATCCTAGTCACATTATTTGGTGATAGAATCCAAATGATTTGTGGTGTAATGCTATTCGTGAAGGGAATACATATAAAATTCAAAATGGAAATATTAGACAAATATATGTTTTCTTTTATGCAGAGTTTCAATGCAACAAAAGTATTTGTCAAATGAGACGATAAAAGTCAAATAATAAAACATTGACAAGAATTATTATGTATAGAGAAGTTCTTTTGTAATAAAATATTCTAATAAAAATTATGTATTTAAAATATATTTACTGGAATATACAACGGGCAAGGCACGTTCCAACAACTATTATTGGTAAAGGGTGTCTCTACTACTAGAACAAGCTCGCTTAGTCCTATGAAGAGCTCCTCTCCACCCCCACTCTTTTTTCCCCTAGAAAGGGGTTTAAAGATGATTTTTGGTCATACAATAATCAACTTTTTATTTTTATTATTTAATAATAGTATATCTTCATAAGTTAACAAATATAATCAAAGTACTCTTAAATCAAAATTCTTCTCTACCGTCCAAAATATCCTAAATCATTTTTTTTTTTTCAATTAGTACCCTAACGAGCACATAACTTAATTCTCACCTGTTGTCTTTGAGGTTGACATCGAAATTTTCCTGTTCAATTTGCGAGTCGAATAATTCGCACGTTAACAAAATACGTCGGGCAAAAATAATTAATTCCATAAATAAAAGAGCAAGGCAATGGCATATTATACAGTGCAATTATCTATCAAACATGTCAATTCCAAGACCATGGTGGAGACTTTTGAGTCCACATCCACCAACAATATTTTGTCACCCATAGGTTAATTCATTTGGTGCATGATAGGGCTCATGACGGCCATGGTAGATGCTAGCTATAACTCACATTTGGTATTGACTAAAAGATGGCAAAGACCCCGAGCAGGTACTATTCACCTGGCTTGCCACATCTAAACTCAACCAGAGTTGAGGGTGTTTCAATCCTGAGCCAGTTTCAACAAATTTCATTTCTATCAATATCTGGGCTTGTTTTTCGCTCTTTTGCAAGCTGAGCTACTCACAGGGTTGAGCCAAGCCGCTCAAAAGCTCTAGCCCATTCGGATCCTTTCTTTACTTTTATCCCCTTTTTTTGGGAACTTGAGCACTTGCAACTCAACATCGAGTAGCCTTGCGATAACTATATGATTGCAAGTCGATTCCCTTGAGTATATCTTGCTTAAAGAACATTTTGTTCTATGTATTTGGCATGTCCAGTTTACATTACATCCAATTGTGATGTATGAGTGTGTGTGGTTGTAAACTCAACTAGCTGGTTCCATGATCTCAATGGAATATTTTGTGTACCCATGACATGAAAGGAATCTCAAATTAGTCTTCTCAATATTGATTCTCTTTTGTGCGTCGAATGTTACAATTAGAAGTGTAGTGAACATTTTGCATGGTCCATTGCACTTTATATCTTGTGACTTTTGTCACCCGTTTAATTATTGGGATCTCGTAAACTATTAAAGCAAATTACTAGATTACATCTTTCGTCTTTTACTTTAAAACGCTTCTACCTAGTTTTAGTCCATGTTTACATTTATTACTCACTTGACTGAATCACGATACCTGCGGTTAGTCAAGGGCGGGGATGGTTTTGTCGCTTGTGACTTTCTTTGTATTTATTAGTTTATTTTATTTTTTTTGTTACATAAGCTAGTCATCACTATAATTTTATTAGAATTTCATGTTGGTCCATACGATTCATCTTGATTTAGTTGCTAGATTTTCAACCTCCCGTATTCATTACTTCAACAACAAAACAGTAGACTATACGAACTAGTTAATAGTTATTATCTACTAACTAAAATATTGTGTCCCTTCTTCTTTAATTAGCTGAATTATCAAACAAATTGAAGGATGATCAAATTGAACATATAAGCTCAAATTTACGCCAATCAATTTGGTGTTGATATATGGTATTTGAGGCCATTACATTATGATCTAATGGCCATGATGTACGGAAGGTAATAAGCTAATAATAAGTGTTTATTTTCAATATGCCATGCATATAACAGAAACCGTTTAAAAACATGTTTCTATCATATGACAATCTTATATTGACAGTGGACACATATTATGTTATCTATGTAACGGTTGGAACTGGATTGCCTCGTTGTTAATCTCATTCCATTCAAGCCATAGTAATGCTAAAAATGGGATAATGAATTCCTGATGCCCGTTTTGGTTGTCTTTGGAAATTAATATTGGGAACAAATTATCAACTGAGAGTAAAACGGTTTTTATCTTTTTGTTAACCCTTCATAGCTCAACGTGTTCCATAATTATAGTATGGAATTGACAACCTTAACTCATAGAATTAAACGTTAATATCAATAAAACAGTTGATTAGCCAAGAAAGAGAACCAATAAGAAACCTCTAGTGGCTAATTTGAAATAAAATATATTTTAAGGACCAAATTGAATTTCCAATTAATTGTAGAGAAAGGAAATGGTGGTTCTTAATGTTTAGCCATTGTTATAATTACATTACAAATATTTTTATCATCAAATTTTCATTATTGTTGGCATTGATTATTCCCTTACAAAAATTATGTTAACCTTCTTTTAAATAAAGAAATAATTCGTCATTTTTTTAAATTATTTTTCCCTTATTATAAAAAAATACGATGAGCAAATAAATTGTGTACACCATCTGAACATATTTTTTTGAATGAAACTTGTCGTCAACGATATAAATGTGCTCAAAATATTATAGATATGGATATTGTAAGTTTAAAGCACTAAATACTTTCAATGCAACTGATATGTTGTGTGTTTAGTAAAAGTTGTAGTGCCACTATTTGACTACCTATGATGGAAACAATCAAGTCAAGTCAGGTATCAACGTATTTACAGTAAAATTTAATTCAACATATAAATCAAGAAAGATTTTTATCTATCTACTCCATCCATCCAAAATATGTAGTCCTATTTTCCCTTTTGCATTGTCTCAAATATATAGCCTTATTTCTAATTAGACAATTATATTTCCATTTCTAATTAGACAATTATATTACCACCACGAATTTTTATTTCCACACCGCATTATAAATACACCACGGTTAATAGACATTTTTAATTAGGACACCTCTGTCCATTCATACATATACCCATGAAATTAATTATCTATAACCAATGTCTAAAATTGAATCAGACATTTATATTCTAAATATATCACATCTAACACAACGTAATTGTTTTCTTTTACATTGCTCGTAAGTCAAAATACATACAAGTTAGATCTTAAATCGAAGCTCCCCACATGAATATTAATTTGAGCTAATTTTTAAGCTCAAACTGCTAATGCAAGTTCGTATGTAGAGTTAAAAAGACAATCTCTCAAACTTAATTTAGTAGAATCCTAAATCATCTATAACTTTTCAAATTAGGAATAATTAATTTATTTATTTAATTTAATTATTTTTTTAATTGAAATTGAATAACAAAATAGGTGGTAATATTGACATCAATATTTTTTATAATCACACTATATTTCTAATTGTATTATACATCTTTAGCTTTTTCTAATTATTGTACTTACGCTCTTAAATTTTTTCATTATATTTTTGTTCTTAACCTTCTATTAACTTGAATATTTCATATTCAACAAAGATTTTTATCAAAAAATTTTGTTCAAAAAGTCGCTAAATAATTTAAATAAGTTTTAAAAAAATGGCAATTGGTTAAGTGCAAACTAATAATTCTTTTCATCATTTAGAAGTCTCATTCTAAATAAATTGGACGAAAATTATAATTTTAGGAAAGAAATATTATTTGATAAAAAAGTTACTAAAAAAGATGTGCTAAAAATGTGCAGGAGTGTAAATGGAAAAACAAATAAAGTTCATGTACCATTTATGTAAATAAAATGTGGTATATTTAGAAAAAAGTATAGTGTCAATATATTTTGCCTAACAAAATATTCCAACCTTTTTTTTTCAGCATAAATATTCTAACTTTTCAAATAACTCAAATATAAGCGTATAAATTTTTCAAAACTTCTCATTTAGATCAATTTGGTCCTACAAAATTGAAATTAGATTTTAAGTTAACAACATTCGTTTATTATTATATTTTTTTATTTTTTATTTCAATTCAATCATGTATTCTTAAATAATATTATAAATCTATTTATACATTATAGAAAGCAAATATATTAAAATAAAAAGAAAAAGATTAGAATCGTTCTTCATGAAACAATGTCTAAAAATTAGGTACTAAAATGAAATTTTAAAGAAAATAAATCTTTAAAATCTAAAGTTGTCAAGTTGTATTATAAATCAAAATTGTGACAAGTGATTACTAAAAAAAGGGATTTGAAAAGAATAATAATTATTAAAAACAATTCAAATTAAGGTAATTATGATTGTGATGGAAGAAAAAAAGATTAAATTTAACAATGGTTACTAATATAATTTTAGCTATGGATATTTAAGTAAATAAAGAAAATAGTTTAAAACGAGGAGTTGAAATAAATTTGTGTAGTGGGAATATAATTCCCTTTTATAATTTAAAGAGCAATTTTTTGTCTTTTTATTAAAATAACCTTAGTTAATACTTTTAGTAATAACTATTATCTTCATTAAATATAAGGGTAGATTTGAAAAATTATATGTAGAATTTGTTTTTTCAATAAATTTTTTTAATTCTTGTGAAAATTTAAACCGAATTATATAGTTAGTACGGGGGAGTATTTATTGACTAGTGTGTGTCTGTGTTTATATATATACATATATAACTTTAGTTGAATATTTTGTTTGGTGATTCGAACAACTGGCGCAATGAGTAGATTCTTATGTTTTGAGCAGAAAATCTTAAGTTCAAATCATATCTACCATATTTTCCCCTCAAGTCCCCTATTTGCCCATTGTGTGTGTGTACATGTCAAAAGGTTAATTTCACAAATCGTCTCCAACTTGTAGGTTAAAAACCGATTTCTTCTCCAACTTTTTTTAAGACACCTTATAGCCTCCAATCTTTGATAAATACATACAAATCGTCATTCTTTTCCACTATACCATATAATTTTTAACAAATGACGATTATATCTTTTAAACTTTTTAAAATTCTTTAAAAAAAGGGTTTAAAAATAATTAAAAAGAAGAAAAAGAAAACTCCCCTCCCCTCCCCTCCCCAACCGAAGATTGGCTGCTGGAAATGATGTCATTTTGGTGGCGGTTATATTGACCATAAGTTGCATTTTGTTGAAAAAGGTAACCATAAGTATAGTTAAAATGATGCTTTGTTACCAGATCAGGTGGGCCGAGGGCGGCGTGAAGCCTGCGACTTGCTCCAGATTCATTTGCCTATTGTGCCGTCGAAATGGTAACATTTCGGTGGCCAAAAAGGGGGAGGGGAATCCCTCTCCATTTGTGCTGCCAGAAATTGCAGCACTTTCTGTCAGCACTTTGGCTGCCGTTTCTCCGACAGCCAAAATGGGGAAGACTCTCTCCTATTTGTGCTGTCATTTCTGACAGCACTTTGGCTTTCCGATAGCGTTGGCCGTTATTTTCAGTGGCAAAAAACGGGGAATCCCCCCTATTTGTTGCAGGAGCTGCCATTCCGGCAGCAAATAAGGAGGATTCCCCCCTTTTTGCCTCCGGAATGCATCCATTCCGGTGTCGGAATGGTCGGCCGTTGGAACGACAGCATTTCTGACGGCCAATCTTGGGTTGGGTTGGGTTGGGGTGGGGTGGGGTGGGGTGGGGTGGGTGTTTTCTTTATTTTTTTATTATTTTTAAATATTTCTTTTAAAAAATTTAAAAAGTTTAAGGGATATAATCGTTATTTTGTTAAAAATTTTATGGAATAATGAAAAGAAAAGATTTGTGCGTATTTATCAAAGATTAATGATTGTTGGGTGTCTTAAAAAAGGTTGGGGACAAAACCGGTTCTTACTCCAGAAGTTGTAGACTATTTGTGAGATTAACCCTATGTTTTTTTTTTTTTTTGGGAACGCTATGTTAAATATACGCTCATATCTTTAAATCTTTAAAATTTTAATTAATTAATGCCCCCAAATAAACTCACTTCCCACTCCAAGTAACAAAACCTGTAAGAGCCACGAGTGCAATCATTGTGCATATAAGCATCCCACAGCTACACACGCGTGCACTTTTTTAAATTATTGTGGCCATTTATACAATAATTATTTCTATTCTTTTTTTCCTTATATATTTTGTGTTTAATAAATCAAATCTTATTTAGAGATAAAGGTTAGATGTGCTGAATAATATAGTATAAATAAATAATTAATTAATAAGATTAATTTTTTAAATTAAAGTGCACGTGCACGACCACACGCATGGGAAATATATATGTTTGTCTACAACTTCAAGAAGAAGTAATATATACTAGTATTGAAGTTAAGTATTTTGTATGATGTCTCTTGTATTGGTCGAAAGTTTAACCATGTATTGTCGAGAGTAATAATATTTGATTATTTAAATATATATATATATATATATATATATCATTATTTAAAGTTGTTCAATAAGAGCTGCTAAGTTTCATTTACAGATGTATGGTTTGAGATGAGAAGACAAAGGGTAAAGGTAGATTGAATAAGTAAATAAAATAAAATTAAAAGTGATTATTATTAAATAATGGATATAGCTGTCACCAAAAGGAGAAAATGAGAAATGCATATCTCAACTAAAGTTGGTGTAATAGATCCTCATATATAAAATCTAGATTGGTATTAATCACAAGTGATGATCATCAGTTTTATATAGTGACAAGTAAGAATATACATAGTTATATATCATTATTACTAAAATCTATTGCAAGTATTTTCTTACTTTGGAAGACTTGTTTTCTGTTTTTTGTCTTTTTTTTCTTTGAAGCAAGATTTTGAAATAATTTCTCTTTTTTTCCCTTTTATGTTATTTGTTTTTGTTAAACATTTTGTTCCAGGATTTATATAAAAGTCAAACCCTCAACCCTAATAAGTTGTTTCGCGTTTCAATAGAAGAGCTTGATCGTAACACAGAGTTCTTGCTCAATCATCATGATATTTGAACAAGAAAAGAGTTACATTCTAATGTCTTAACGAGTAATTCTGTACTATAGTTCTACAATTAAAGTTTTCCAAGTAGTAATACTATTTATCTAGACTAAAGAATAATTGACATTTTTACATTGAATGATAGGTGGATAACCATAATACATGGAGACATTCACTCATTCATTAGAGAGAATATCAACTAGACTAGAGTTCAGTATCCAATCTAAATAAATAACATTATTCATTTCGAAACCGTGCTAGCGAAATTAATTATTATCGAAAAACTCCAAAATAGATAAATATGGAAAAGTAAATAATAATAAATAAATAAATAAAGCCCATGTCATCAATTTCTCCAGCCTGTATCATCAATCCATATTCCATGCCCTAGAAAGTGTCCAATATAAAGCACAAGTGCAAGAAAGAAACACAACTCTCTCTCTCTCTCTCTCTCTCTCTCTCTCTCTCTCTCAGAGTAGCATCAATCATCAATGAGTGCTGTCTCAAGAGCTGCTATTTCACTACTCATGGCATAGAGACATATGGAATCACACTCCCAAACACCCAAAAAGTCTCTCTGTTTCTTCTGCTAAATTCTCCAACTCACTGTAATCTGTATAGGGTTCTTATTAATTGTTTCTTACATGATAGTGTTTTCTCTCCTCCACTAATCTCTCTTTTTCTTGCAGCTTTTGACTCTTCCAAACCAGACAATAAAGAGACTTCACTATTATTCCCCCTTCTTCTTCTTCTCTTCCTCAATATTTATTAATCTCATGGAGGCTTATGCTCCTTACACAAGATCAGATCATTCTCATTCTCACTCTCACTCTCACTCTCACTCTAACCCTTCTTTTTCTTCCACTCTTCTTGATGCCATTTATCGTTCTATAGACCAAGGCGAAGAGGAAATGGTGCTCTACAGAGAATCCATGAAGAAGAAGCAGAGCAGTAATGATTGTAATGTTGTGGTGGGAAGCTGCTTTCAGAGTTCTGAGGAAGAAATGGCTAATTTTCAGAGGGCTTGCATGATAGAGAAATGGATGGAGAAGAAAGTAAGTGAAAAAGCCGTGGTCAGGAGGAAATCCGTGGCTGATTTTGAGAGAAAATCAAGAAAAGATCATTCAGGGATTAATTCTTTTTTCTTGAATTCCAGTTCGAGTTCTTCCGATTCAAGTGGATTTTCGTCCTCTGAAGCTGAATCTGTTACCAACCATGTGGTGACTTCATCAACAACAACTTCTTCTTCTTGTTATGGTTTACAGAGGCCTAAACCGATTCGAACGAGCTTTACAGAGGAAAAGGGAAAATTCAGCAAGAATCATGAAGTCTTTGGTGATAAACAGAGCAAGAATAATAATAATAATAATAATGAAGCCGCAGCAGCTGGTGGAACTGGAGGATTCATGAAAACAAAATCCAAAGCTTTGAAGATTTATGGGGATTTGAAAAAAGTGAAGCAGCCAATTTCCCCTGGAGGGAGACTTGCAAGCTTTTTGAATTCACTTTTCACTGCAGGAAATGCTAAGAAATCCAAGATTAATTCTTCACTAAATGGCGGATCCTACGACGATAATTCGTCAACCTTAAAGTCTGCGAATGCATCGACATGTTCTTCCGCTTCTTCGTTTTCGAGATCATGCCTAAGCAAGACTCCATCGAGCAGGGGAAAATCGAACAGTGGCGGAACGAAAAGATCAGTCAGATTCTACCCCGTTAGTGTGATTCTTGATGAAGATTGCCAGCCATGTGGACACAAATCTTTGCCTGAAGATAAGCAAAATTTGGAGCCATTGAAAAGTAGAAACACAAGCTCTGTTGATGATGAGCTAATGGTGCATGTTATGGAGAACAATCGTCGAGTTGAGGAGGCGGCGAGGGAGTTGTTAAGGAATTATCAGAAGAAGGTTGAGAGTGAATTTGATCTGATGAAAAAATCCCATATAAAGAATCAACTTTCTGATGAAGACTTGGAGGAAGACGAAGATGAGGACGACGACGATGATGCAAGTTATGCAAGTTCTGATCTTTTCGAGCTCGATAATCTTTCGGCCATTGGAATGGAAAGGTATAGAGAAGAATTGCCAGTGTATGAAACTACTCATCTTGATACAAATCGAGCCATTGCAAATGGTTTGATATTGTAATCAACCCAAAAAATAATAATAATAAGTGTTAATTAGAAGTATTTGTACCTTTATGATATTATGTTATTGGTTTGGGGGTTTACTAAATTAAATCAAGGGAAATTTCATTACTTTTTGTGACCAATATTGGAAAATTATTTCTCTTCTCTTCTTTTGAATTTTAGCTATTGTCTTGTATATTGGAACTTCATCCCAGTATATATATGACAAAAGAAGAGATGCATATATGCGAGATCCGTTTAATGCTATTCAATTTCACGTACTAAACGTGTTTGAAAGTGAAGAATATGAGATAGCTGCCAAGATCATGAGAAGTGAAGACAAAGCAAAGGTAGATCTTCTTTACATCTCAATCAATCCACATTATTTTTGTGAGAGAGAATTTAGGCTTTTGCTTTTTCTTGAATAGTGGGGTCAAAAATTGCTTGAAGTTGAAGATGAAGGTGCCATTTTCACCATAAATATCTATGTAAGATTAGTTGGAAATTCAAAATTAGTGTTCCTCCTTAAGGAAATGGGATTTCAGTTTGTAGAAATTTTATTCGTTAGTAATTAATTTATAAATAATTAGTAATTACCTTTTGGGTGGTGGTAACAAAAGGTCAAATAAGGAATTATCATGACGATAAAGAAGAATAAATCAAAGATGGATGGCTGGTCTCCAAAAGATTGAGACACAAAAATCTATCTTTAGATCCTTTGTTGGGTTCTCAAATTACTCTTTTACCATTTAAACGTGACACCCTTTTACATGTATGTATTTCTAAATCTTTCAAATATATGTTTTGTCAAAAACCCCACCCACTTGTAGAAAAAGCACTTGTGTTTATGGTTATAGAATAGAAAGTGATTTTAGAGACATGCTTGTTGGTCGTTCTACGTATGTGCTCTATTTTTACGTTTCCTTGCACATTGATTGTGTTTTATCATAAAGTGCTGCGCTCAAACTCCCTTAGGTTTAAGTATGATTTTAATACTTTTTCATGCATTACACTTTTGATAACACTGGCCAATTGTCCTACTTAACAATAATTATATTCAGGAAGAAATTAGATGGTAATGACATTGAGCACAAGGAAAGGTGGATTTACGGGGTAAACATGCCAAGAAAAGGAAGAATGTTTTGCACAAAGATGTTGAAGTTTAAGAATGTTTAGTGACAATTAGCTATAAGATATACATCGATGATCAATCAACTTTTATTCTGTTCTAGAAAGAGTCCAAGTCTATCACCTATGCACCTCTCTTGTCACCTGTTCAGATCAACTCAACGACACACCTTAACAGTAACATTTGTCCATCATGCATTTAAGAGGGTCCTATCCAGAAAAACGATGTTTATTGTGAGTCTTTGTCAGTAAATATTTTAGTATTGTTATCTGTAGACGTCATCTCCCGCCATTTCTCTTGTTAGTTCTATAGTTCAATCACGTCTTTTTATCCATTTGATTAATGGTAATCGTCCAATATTTTGATATATAGATCAAAACCTTGTATAAATGTGAAGCCATTCATTAAATAAAGTATTGAATGCAATTTCTCGGCTCGTTTATTATATGTACTTGTATCTTCTTGTTGTCCATACAAATTAATTACAATTACTTGGTAGTTGTTTGCTTAACGATACGGTGTTTTCTTCTTTATCTTCCTTGCGCTATATATTAATTTGAGTGAGAATAAAGTTATTTATAAATTTTATTGAGGCAAACAACGTAATTCTTTTCACTCTTTTTCCCCCCTTGTGATCAATATATATACCCTTAACTATTCATTAAAGATAAAACGAAATGACTAATCTTGTACATACAATACAACACTCAATGGTAGTTACCAATATTTTTACTAAGAGGATAGATGGAAAGAAAAAAAAAATTGTTGAAATCTTGAAAAAAACCCTCCTCATAATTTAGTCAACCTTCGTTACAACGTCGAATTAATCATGTATAATGAGTCGGTTGGCAAACCAAACTATCAATGTATAATAAAGAATAAAAACCGTTTAAGTCACTTGTAAATGTATAATGAGTCGGTTGGTAAACCAAACTATCAACATGCATATCACACTCGGCACATATTGAATGCCAGATATATTAGTAAGATGTGATGTTACTCATCAATAAATGCTTCATTCACATTAAAAAAACAAAAACGAACATCTAGCTCCATCGTACTATATGTTGTTAGATGTAATTATTATATTACCAAATTTTATAAGCATGCACCTTCAAGTCTTGAACTAAAGGAAAAGAAAAGTCTATCCTATTGAATTGGAATGTGCCCTAGACTTAGGATGGTCCAAAAATGTAGGAATCATATTAAGTAGGATGCAAGATTAGGTGTCAAAGTACGATGTTCTTATTAAAAAATTAAAGCACTCTTAATTAAAACTAATTAATTATTCATGAAAAGTTCACACTTTTTTTGGTAATTGCTAGGTATAATGTTCTTCTTTATTATCTTAGCCCCTAATGCTAATTGTACTTTTAAGCATGCATCCTAAATTGGCTTAAATATTATACATATCACATAATGCTTTACACAAGTCTTTTGTTACTTTGGTCATCAAAACTGTTGAATGTGGACCAATTGCATGCTAACCTTCTTTTCTGTTCACACTATATATACGTTTACATGTTATCTAGTTTTCATTTAAGATAACTAAATTTGAGAAATACATTATGAGAAATTCGGGTTGTTTTGAAGCTTTAGGAGATCACGGAAGATATATCAGCTACCGCATTTATAAGCTTAAGTTAACGGAATTTTATATATGCAATCTTTCTAATTTTTAATTTAGCGAGCATCTAAACTCAACATCTTAATCACAGGACCTCAATTTGTTTGGAACTAACCAGACTGTGATGATCAAAACTATGAATGCATGCCTTATACGTGCATATGCATTTCAAATTCATGGAATAATATTAAAAAAACGAGACTTTTTTGTTTTTTTTTTTGGGCATCTATCAAGCAGATCGATTGAATAATTGTCAAGGTATGTACGTAAAGAATATTTTTAATAGTAGTTAATTTCTCTTTTATATGCATATATATATATATATATTTGGTGTGGTGGGGAACTCAATAGCAATCATGAAGTAATGGGAGTACAGAAATGAAAACCAATTAATTTGACTAATGGTTTAATTAGCAAAAACATATCCCTAATGATTAAGAAAATCTTCTACTTAATATAAAAAAATTAGGGGCCCTTAATGAGTGCTTTGCGTGCATAAATGTCAAAAGTTTGTACAAATTAATATTTAAGTAGGAAATCAATTAAGAGTAATGTGAGGCATGCATTGCAGCAACAATTGAGTTCAAATTGGATGACAAATTAATTAACAATAATGCTTTTAATTAGTATACTTTATATATAACACAAAGTATAATTATTAGAATGTTTAAGTGTCTACATAATCTACTATAATATGCATCATTGTAACATAATTATACTCTAGTAAATAAAATTATTAAAAGTACTTGGTGTATAGTTGTGAGCAAATTTTCTTTTTGCCTGAAAAGTTTGAATATTACAACTTATTTTCAAAATGATGCTTTCTTTTACATTATATATATAATCATACATGTATGTATTTCATTTTTAAAAAATAAAAAGAAAAAGGAAATTACTAAAAACAAATAGCAATATACAGTGAATTGAGAACCATTTTTTCGACGAAGTAACATAAAAAACTGAACATAATTATTAAGTTTGGGCCAAGAGATGATGACTTTGACGCTTCTTCACTGTGTCACAAGTAGATGATGAGATAGGTAAGAGGAGCATAAACCTAACATTTAACATGAACAATACAAAATCTGCAAAAGAAATAAATGTGCAGTACTTTGTATCTTGATCAATATTGTGGACGAAAACTCCAATGAACCCTTCCAATAATTTTGAAAACTTATGAAGTAAAAAACTTGTGTTTGCCTTGAAAATAGTTGATTCAATCAAGTTAAATTAATATAGATTCAATCAAATATAGATCCCTATACCATAGTTTTGGTATTTTCCTAAATCATAGGATGCGTGACTTCAAACTTATGTAAATTCATTTTCTAATTTTAGTGTTGCGCACGCAGTTATCACGTAATTTTCATGACAGTGTTTAGTACTATACTAGATTTGAAACTAGTGATAGCAGTAGATCGGATCGGCCCCGTGAAAATGCAAGGCTAACGGAGCATCGGACGAATCAGGTTAATTACTGAAGCAGCAACCTATCCGTTTTGGTTCTTCATTTTTTTTTTAAATAAAACCCTTATCTTGTAAGATTTATACGATCAAGCCCCCTAAATTTATAATATATTACCAAAAACCATAAAATTATAATTTTTTTTGAGATCTAGTTTGGTTTTAACTTAGGGTAGTTATATTGACACTACAACTTTTACTAAATACACTACAAATTAATTGATTACAAGTCCTTAGTATTTTAAAGTTACAATATTTATGTCTAAAATCTTTTAATCTCATTTTTCATATTTAATTTTTAACCTTTTAGCATATGCTTTATTTTTTATAACAATTTTCATTCAGAACATATGCTAATATAGTATCAAAATTTTATTTGTTCATTGTATTTTACATATGAAAAAAAGAAAAATAATAGCAAAAACAAAAATGTGACAAATTATTTCTTTATTTAAAAGTATGCTAATATAATCTTAAACAAGAATCATCAATACTGACATAAATGGGAAGTTGCTGATAAAAATATAAGGTAAAGATATATGGAATTTAATTATAACAATGGCCATTTATTAAGGACTACAATTTCAATTAAAATGTAGTGTATATATCAAAAAATGTAGTGTAAATATAATTAACCTTCAGCTTTTTGAATTTTTTTTAAATAGATTGTAGTACGACATCGATCCATATATGTCCCATGCTCCGTCATAGATCGTAGAATTCGAATCAATCCACCTTGCTGATCAGTAAATGTTTTTACCGTTCAACTCGGATATCCGTCAGATTTCAGCGAGGATCAATAGTTTTCGTGCCATCAATATTTGAAACCATGGCAAGCAAGGAACATAAGATTTATTATTTCATCTCAAAATTAATCATTAATCTTATCCAAAAATTAACCCAATCTTTAATATACTATATATTATATATAGGTCAACTATTAGGTCTGAATAGGAGTGTGATTTCTCGCGATTTCTTTTAATAGAGGTCCAGATTCGATTTCTCTTATATGGGGATTTAGCTACATTTTATATGTGATTGTAGTCTCCTATATAGGAGTGTGATTTCTTATAGTCCCCTGTATATGGGTTTGCATTATTGATTTCTATGCAATGTGTTTCAGAGGGATATATATCTATATGCACTTGTAATGCTATGATACGAATTGCAATTGTACTTCAAAAAAAAAAATCTATGAGGTCTGAATAATTCCAAAAATCCAATCACCATTTATATTTTAAGAAATTATACACATATATCTTCATTGTTCTAGCGATACCTTATATGTATCAATATTACTAATAATCTATTTCTAATATATCATTTATTCATATATAAATATAAATATAAATATATATATATATATATTAAAATGCCTCCACTAGTAATTGAGTAGGAGTTGGTAATCCAAAATGAGTTGTTACTATCCCTGCTTTATATTTTGTGGGCAAGAACTTGATTGGATTGTTACATACCAACCATGCAGAAATGACTGGCAAATTGTCATTCACTACTTCACCATATTGCTTTGTAGGGTACTCTTTTTATTTATCTATATTATTACTTGAATTAATTATAAACAAAATATTAATAACGGGTTTTGTTCTATTTTTTATTTCATTTTCAGTAGCATAACAATAAATTAATAATGTTTCTGAATTTGTCCTTTTATAAGGGTACAATACAACAAAGGTTCAAAAACCAGACAATGATCTATTCCATCCAGATTTCTGTCTGTGAACATTCAAGACTGGAGCAGTCTTGTATCTTTCTATACTGTCTATTTGATTTCTAATCTTCATTCTTTTGGGTTTTTGTGTTGGATATTTGTCATTTGTGGGCAGTATTTATTTTTTGTTTGTTGGAAAACAGAAAAGTATGTTTGAAGTGGACAAGAGCTTTGATTGTTTCTGGTTACTATTGTTGCCTTTTCTTCAAGGCCAATTTACTTGGTTTATGTCTTGCATTATTTCTAATAGCAATGTTATTTAGCACCACTGGTGCTTGATACAATATCAATGTGGCATTGAATGATAAATTAAATCAAGTGGGTCATTTGTTCGTTCATTTAATTTCACTTATCATTCAATGCCACATTAGTTGCCATGTAGACTGGTGTCAAGCACCACTGGTACTACATAGTATTATTTTATTTCTAATTATAGAGCTAGCCCACGACACAGTTAGCTTGGTACACTACTACGAATCATCTTTATCTGTTGTCATGCTTATCCTAATGTTATATTACAGCTCTAGCTTGTGGATTCTGAACCCTCTTTTTATTTGAGACGAATTACATAATAATTACTACTACACGTAGTTAGGACAAATTACTGAAAAATATTAGAAACTCATCTATCTCAATTCTCAATAATAAAAATCAAGTTTCTTTTTCCCCAATAAATTCTTGGGTATAAATAAAGTACAACTTGAATGATTTCTTGATTGATCAATCGTTTATTGTTCCCATATATAAAAAAATAACGTTATTTCTTTAGACTGATCAAGACTGATAAATAGTATTATTCTAAACCATATAAAAGGAGAAACAAAAGGTTTTAAAAATTTATTTACTACTTGCTATCTATAGTAATCGCCTCTTCAATTTCTTAACACATCTAATCTACCTCAATAAATTGCGTTTTGTTTAAGTTTCTCTTACATTATACAAATCTGTGAAATCACTTTTTACTTGCAAATTGTGAGATCCATTAGTACCGTTCACTTCTCCACCCCTTATATTTATTCATTTTATTTTCTAAAACAAAGATAACAACATGATAACAAGGCATAATGTGTAGAATTGTTCGAGGTTATAACAAAAAAATAGTTTGAAAAAAGTTTAGAAGAAATTATAACCACGGACTTTAAAGGAGGTTTTCTCTCTAAGTATAGAAGAGAACAACTAGTTATATCTTATCTTGCATGTTTGTCTGTATCTCAAAAATTTCAGTCTTCACAAGTTTCCATCTCTTTTCATCCCGGTTTTACATTTATAGATTTGATTGGAATAGCAATAGACTAGATGATTTTCTAATGAAACAGATCGGGCTTTGAGCTGCACTGGGTATAGAAGATATGGGTCCCTTGTGTAATGAAGTTGGTCCCAATCTGACCTGGCACTATCAACTAAAAGAAATACTAGAATTGGAAGGCTCAAAACACGTGATGGGCTGACCCATATGTCGAAGCCCAGTAGTGCATTTACACGTGGGTGCTCCCACCAACAGATCTAATTTCAGTGGAGCCTACCTGCCCCCAAATGGCCTCGCATCTCATCATCCACCATGAATTTGACACCTGTATCAGTCACACGTGTGCTCCACTTTCAATAATACACCATCGTAATTATTAGTATCTTGTTTCAGCCAGCCTAGTTGGATCGAACCCAACCGAACGCCCTGGTGAGCTTTCTCTTAACATAATTTGTGATTTCTTTTTTTTTTTTTTTAGCACCAAACACAGTTTGCTAGGCGAACGTGAATGCTAGTGTAAATGGTATCGTCATTACTCGTTTCAGTCACACTAAGTTGAGTCGGGTCAAGTCAAGTTATTCTTGTTAGCCATATATCATTGTTCACCAACGAGAACAGATATAGATAAAATCTGATTCTATTATGAAATTAGACTTGTGATGCAATGATTAGGGATGCTAACACTCAGTAATAGACGGCAAGTATTAACACTACATCAGTTTAGTTCTGTAATAGAGCTAGATTTTGTTTCCGTGGTTCTTTTTTATTTTTATTTATTTTTTTTTAAAACCCAAGTAACCAACTGTGAACAATATTTGCATTCTATATGGAGCATGTGCAAAATCTTGGTTTGCCATTTACGTGTTGTTTTTGATTTTTAATTTTTCATAATACTGAAAATTTATTTAATTTTAAAAATTCTAGGGAGATATGAAAATGAAATATGAATAAATGACATTATAAATATGACACGCTTTTATACCTTTGTTGATGATGAAAAAGTAGCCACGGGATCATCATCTAGTGTCATTTATTTATATCGTTTGTTTATGTTTCCCTGTAGTTGCTGAATTAATTTTATATTTGCAAAATGAATTTCTATAAACAAGAAAAACTTTTCTAATTTTTGAATCTTTTAGAAAACTAATAACACTGAGACCAAGGAAAGCAAGTCTTTTCTTTTTAAATTATAATCAATATACAAAATTGAAAATAAATTTAAAACTCAAAACTAATAATTGAAACCGTGATAACAAGACAGTTCTTTGCTTTCAAATGTAGAACTCAAAAATGACGTAAATGATGGGTTAAAAGTACATTATGTTAGCATGAGAATCGTATAAGGAGGATTGCAGTAAGCAAATATTGTGAGTGAGTGAGTAGTTCTCATTTTCATAAAATGCAAAAGTAAAAACATGTTCCATGCACAATATCTTCTTCTTCTTCTTCTTCTTCTTCTTCTTCTTCTTCTTATTATTATTATTATTATTATTATTATTATTATTATTATTATTATTATTATTATTATTATTATTATTATTATTTGTAAAAGCGGAAGAGGGATCATGGATTAAAAATTTGTAAAGGAAAAATGAGAAACGAGAGAGTAGGGTGCTTGCTTTAACTAAAAGGAGATAAAGTGGATAAAGAAGAAGAAGAAAAAGAGAAAGGTACAGAGAATATTTGGCGATCCCAAGAAGATTGTAATGCAATGCAACCGTATTTAAGCAGCTTTTGTTTTGTTGCAAAAGAAGAGATCATGTGCATTCCAACTCCAACAATTTTCTTTTTCTCTAAAACATACACTCTAAAAGTGCTTCTATTAGTAAAGAAACTACCCGTTATGTATATAGTGTATTTAAGGGTGTCAATCTAACAATTGAGACCCTCTAAATAGATCGGAAGAGCTTGATAGAGTTACCAAAAATTTATTCCTTTTTCTCTTTTTCTTTAATTTTGCCACAATGATTCTTCTTCTTGTTGTGCTTTCGGCTTATCTTGACTTGGTCGTTACATTTAACTCTAAAACCATCCGGTAATATTGAACTCTGTATTTTTAATCAATCAAAAATTCATTTGTAGATTTAAGGGACCTATTATATTATTTTGATTTAAGCCTCAAAACTCACATGTGAATTCTTTATTGGATAGAAGTATGAGTATTTGATACTCATAGATTACCAGATTTTTTTTCCCATTGGTTAATATAAACTATAATAAAAACATTACTAAAACTACTTTTCAATTTTGAGATGTAAGATTAGTAAAAATCATCTCCCACCATATGTCTGGGGTGATTATCTCACCAGTAAGAATGATCCCCTACCTCACATGTAGCGGGAAATGTAGAGTAGGAGATTGAGACTAGTAAGATTAGTCCCAAATTTGCGTAAATTTTATATTGTGAACTGAGATGAAGAACTTAGAAAAAATCTATCACTACAATCCTATGTAGTATTGAGTTGACACATCGTAGTCGCATCTATAGATTGAAAACGTACCACAAAGTACTAAATATTCAATATTTCAAAATTACTAAAAATATTCTCCTATGGGAAAAGACGTTCTTAATAGATTGCCACATCAACCAAAGTGAGAATTAGACGGGATGACCCTAAAAATGACTTTTACCGTAATATCGTCAGACGCACACATAACGAGAGATCATTGGACAACTCATGGGGATTCCATGCCATGCTAGAAAAAATTCAAGTACGATGGCTCTATTGTACAAAATTAGAGTATAATAACCTTGCCATTCAAGTGAAAGTCAAATGACAGCAAATTATCGTTCATGGCCCAATATAGCTTCCATATTGGGCCGGGCCATACCCATTTGACTTGGGCCCAAGCATGCACTTCTTGGAAAATTTCATTAAAAGGGGCAAATTTTGTAGCATACTTCACTTTTTTTGATTTTCTGATTTTTACATTCAAAGCTCTCACAAAACATAAAAAACTTGTTCCAAGTATCATACAAAATTGACAAAAAGTTATAAGTATCAAGTTGTGATGCTTTTAAATGGTATATAGATGATCCGTTAAGTTATACGATGTAATGTAACACATTTATTCACCCAAAAATTATAAGTGTAATGCCATGTATACATAAAAGTGTACAAATATGTTTACAAATAAAAAATAAAATTATAATTTTATTCATGTATTTACTCATTCTTTTATTGCACAATATAAAGTGAAATTGTAATTTCATACCCTTTATGTATATTTATATGTACAAATAGATTAATCCAAATTATAAATTAATTAATTTCCTCTTACCAAAATGGACATCGTTGCGTTTGCAAGTGGCATGAGATGATAAATTAAATCTAAAAAATTTAATTATTTAAAAAAAAAAAGAGTCACTCATACACTTAATTTATTAATCCTAAGATACTACTTAAACATTTCACCTTTAAAATTTGTAAAATACTAGTACTAGTGAGTTATGCCATTTGAACAAAAAAGCGTACAAAAAGTTTAATTAAAAGTATGCACAACCAAATCCTTTCAACATGGTAATCACATAACCATGTCTATTTTGTCAAACTTTTTTATACACTTGCATTCAAAATGCCATTAACTTGTATTTATTTAACAGCAATCTATGTATTGCGTTATATATCTATTACATTTATTCGCCGCCACTAGATTCTCCCACATCCCCATTTTACTTCTTTACGAAAAATGTAACGTTCCAATTACATGATAAATATATAATCAGTTAAAGCAATCCACGTGCAAGAACCACGTCAATTGGACACCATAGAATATATCAGCCAAACAAGCATAAAAGATTTAGTTATATGCATCATTATGAAAATTTTCATACATCCACGTGAGACGGGACGGAAGACACTATAACACCATCTCAGGAGAGTGCCATAACCGAGTAATCCACTGCAAAAGAATTTTAGCTCAACCATGTCACAGCTTCTTCTGTACATTAAATCAAGAGATTCGAAGAGGGGAAAAAATGGAGATTCAAAGAAAGATACCAAACGATTTCTAGCTCTAAACCTCCATAAACTTCATCCCACAGCACATCAAACAATGCATTAACCTCAAAAATCAACTTGCACCAGCATTAAGTAGACCCAATGAATGAATCTACTGTTAAATTCCATCTAAATAAATTGGAAATAACTCACGTTACTTGTAAAATAATAATCAAAAATTGAAGTGACACGAATTGGAAGAGATCATGCTTACTCCTTTAAAATTGCTAAGCTCCTACGCATATTGCATCTCTGTAGATCAAGTAAGGCAACAGAATTACAGGAAATTTAAGCTCTGGTAATAATTGACCCAAAAAATCATAGTTCTTACACAACTCTGCAGAACTTTGTTTTACAAACTACAGTAATCAAACTTGCCCAGTATGTTCCAATGCTTCCCTATGTAAATACGGGTTACAAATCATAAATAAATACTCAAAACTTAAGGAGAAGCATCTATTTCTAGGAGTGGGCTTCAGAACTCTGTTGGCTTCAGAACTCTGTTGGCAACTCAGCTATTTTTTCAAAACGTAGTTGACTCAGTAACTGGATATAATCCTTTTCTAGAATGGATCACAGTATTTCCCCAAAAGTAACATTGACCTTCAATATTATGTTTTTAAAGGAGCCTTCTTCTCTCGGTCAGATATTCGAGCAGGAGCAGTTGAATGTGATTTAAACCGTCCTCTACCTCCATCTTCTTTCTCCTGCAGAATCAGAAAGCGGGTTATTCATTGACATAGCAACTCTAGGATTTCATTCCAGTTAGGTGGTTAGTAATTTGATAATGTCAGTCACTCAATATATTTCATGTATACGTATATCAGATGGATAAGTCAAAAAGCCAGAGATTGACAAGCGTATAAAGTTAAAAATGCATCGGTATATTAATAATGTCTACAAAAGAAATACACATTCATCACACACTATTCAAGTGACTAGTTCAAGTTGGCTCCCATATTAGCTCAGATCATTCATATCCAGAAAGAGAACAACAGGCACAGTATCATCCAGAATTAAAGCGCGCGCGCACACACACAAATAAAAAGGTTACTTCGGAGTTTGAGTTTGGCAAAAATATCCGGATAAAACCATCACAAAGAAAATCCAAATCCTTGTCCAACTAAAATCAATTGAAATGAAATTGAGACGTGCTGTTGCCAATTCTTCTTGTGACATTTAGTTAGCCACAGAGAACACTACCACTCAACCAATACACGTATGGTTCTGCTTTTTAGAGAATGATTTTTCTTCAAACTCATATCCAACCACAAATTACCTTAGTAAAATACTATTGCACACGAATTCAGAATTTGAAGAAAATTCCAATCCTTGTCCAACTAAAATCAATTGAAATGAAATTAATAAGTATTGTTATTCTCTCATTCTCGTGAGTTTTAGTTACCACAGAGAATACTCAACCAATACGTTTACAAAATGATTTTTCTTCAAACTTATATCCAACCAAAAATTATCCGAGTAAAACAATCTTGCATGTGAATCCACAGTTTTTCCTCAGTTCCTAACCGTACCTTTTCCAAGAAAATGACTTTTCAAACAATTTTCATCATACAAGGCTATATTGTATTTATAAGTCTATACAGTATAATGAAGAGGAAAAAATGCTGCTACTTCCTTTTCATTAATTTCAGATCTGTTTCAACCTAATAAACATATAAAATTAAAGAATTCTTCTAATTGGCCCATAAATTATGCAGTTGCCAAATATAGGAGCTTGAAGGGGGGAAAATGACTTTGCTAAATCTCTTATCTATCAACACAATAATCTCTGAATTCATTGTTAATGATAGAGCAATGAAAAAAAAATGTCAGTAACTGAGCAAATGAGAATAACATAAGCTTTAACAGAAGTTTCGTGTGGTAGAATCACAAAGTAAACCATGTGAGCAAAGCCAACAAGTATTCCTTTCATCTTCCCGTAAACGAGTTCTTATGGCAAGGAAATAAGTTTTATGATATCAACTATGTTGGAAGGAAAATGTATTGACAAATCATTTAAAACATCAACCAGCTCATAAAGCGACTCTTAAGAAAACCATACAGCTAAGTCATTCAAAGAGACAAAACAGTATAACTTGGGCATTTTCTAATTCATGCCTCCAACCATTGATCCTCTCCTTTGATGCTGAACTGGTCAATGAGAACCCCCAGAAGACAAAATATGTTTTGTAGATATTATGTTATCTTATGCATGAAGACTATCATACCTTACAACATTGAAAGCAATTTCTGGCTTTAATTTGTCACAATCAACATTAATGATCGCTTCTGAACAACAATGGAAGCAAAGGAAGCCACTCACAGCCAAACGAATCATAAACATCTTAATTTTATGTCTTATTAGGCTCAACTAAATGTGCTCACTATGCGACAGAAAAGATGTCTTGAAGAAGGAAAAGCTTAAGATACCTTTTTCTTAACAATCTGCACTACGTCCTCATCCTGAAGAACATGGCTAAGGCCACAGTGTTGTGGGTTGTGCCTTGCACTTGAGCCCCAAACCAATACGTACTTCACATCCTTAACCAGACTCCGATGTATGTGGTTGCAAAAATCTTCGACTGTGCAGCCACCTCTACCCTAAAATGATAAATCATATGATTCAAGGAAATTTTATTAACTGAATTTGCAAACGAAAACAGTATTCTGTCATTTTAAACATCAAAGAGCAAAATTCATGTCATCAACATGTATAAATGTGAAGGAGAACAAAACACGATTTCATATAAAAGGACAAATAAATTTGCCTTCAAAAAGACATGTATGCACAAGTATTCTATGAATTAGAGACATACCGTAGAAAGGACAACAGGATCACTGAAGTCTGGTTGCTGGCCCTGAGGCTTGGTATAGACCCTCACAAGACCCATCTCCTCCCACATTTTTGCTAGCAACCGGTCCAGATTCAGCTATTCAAAGAGCATAACTACACAGCATTAGCTTACTTGGAAATATTTTCTCTAAAGATGCAGGCACAGCTTCTATCAATCTTCTAATGATGTACAAGTGAACAACATAAAGAACGAAAATAATTTTTGAATGGTAAGCAACAGGTAGTAAGTAGCGCTTCAGATACTTCAAGACGGAGAAAAGGGCCTTTAGAATATCTTGCATACCCTTAAGTTGCAGCTAATGACAATTGAATTCGGTTGTCGTGCTAATCTGTCCACATCATCAATACCAACAACATCTATCTTGTTATAAACATAGATACATTTCATGTATTTGCGATTTCCCTCTATCACATCAATAAGATCATCCACTGTGGCATCTTCACGAAATAACACCTGAAAATTTATCAAGGAAAACAAAATGTCAGAAATATCATGGCCTGAGCCTTGAGGCAATATGAGATATTCATGTGCAATAACTTATTGAAAGAAGCTAATGACAAATTTTTTTTAGAACACACAAGCCATGTGGATCAACAATATTACTGTGAGAACTCCTAGAAGTTGGAATGAGCTTCTAAAAATAAAATAAAAATAAATAAAAATTAAATTTCAGTGTAGTAATATTTTGGTTTTTCAAATTATAATGGAAACCATAATGAGGTAGAATGAGCAGGGGAGATTCAACGGGTGTTGTCAAATTCGTAGGTGAAATCATAATGAGAGAGAAATAAGAGAATGAAACACCCTTTTCAAATTCAGAACAGATAATGCTTTATCAGTTAAGGATTGATATAGAAAATTAAGTGATAGTGAATTGCTATATGCAAAACTACTGCTCCAGGATCTCCTAGATTGGACCACTTGATAGAGTGGCAGAATCCCTGTGAATTATGGAACCCATTTCTCAAAACACAGGACTTGAAGTTCTAAAATCCACTAAAGAAGCTCGCTAAATACTGTATTTGCTGACTACAAATTTAGTAAAGGTGGGAAATAAATTACTGTGTAGCCTACAAATATGAGAAACTTGAACTCTGTGCACAAATACTTGAATAATTTTCATTATAACCATAGAACCTCAATGATACCTTTTAAATGTGTGTAGATTGTAAAACACTGCATAATGATTGCTGTGTACCGCAACATTGATGCAGAATCCAAATGTGTAAATTATTACCACAAAAACTAGACTTCCCTCAACTCTTCCTTGTATAGTTTTCTGGTTCTTTCTTTGAAGTATTGCAATGAATGTAAAGTTCACGTCTCAGGAAACAAGATTATCATAGTTGAACAATGACATCATTTGGAGAAAAAGTGAATACCTCTGCATTGTGAATCTTGTATTCATGTAATATCTGATAGCAAAGCTTCTCATCCACATGAGTTAATGGTAAGGTGCTGTTGAAGGAAATTCCTCCAGTTTTTTTTCTTTTGAAGTATATCTGTCAGTCAACAACATAACAAACCATGGTGTAAAAGATTCAGTTATTAAATTCTGTACCTGATTCTGAGAAGGATAATAAAAAAATAAACATGCTCTCTTTTCCTCAGGAAATGCTACCCTTTCACTTTTGGGTTTTCTCAAAGTAATATCTGCTTCCCAAATTGTATGTCATCAGAACATACACTACTCTCTGAGCTTATATTTAAATCTTGGAAATACTATGCCAAAAAGAATCAGGAAATGGGCAAAATAAAAATGTAAAATAAAGATACAACAGCCATACAGACAATGATCAGTGAAAGAACACACACCTGAGGTGGTCTTTTGTTTAGTCGCAAACCAACAGCTTCGAGCTCCCTCGTCAATATTTGTCTATGTCCTTCACTCTGAAAATTTCAAGTTGGTCAAAGGACTAAGGAATAACATGAACTCCCCTCAGCATATCCATAAAAGTCCAGATATGTTATGATCGTCTACCTAATGGTGATGACAAAGTTCTGATATGCAACACCATTTATTTTCAAAATTCAGTAAATGGCAATGTGATTGGTTTTTTTTAATCTCTTTTTTGCCAAAGTCTACAGGATGTGTTATCTCTGCTAAGTGGAAACAACCTGGACAAGGCAGCACTGCATACCATAAAAAAGAGCTGAGGAAATATAATTAACTCGTTATTGACTAGGTATTTTATCAGCCAAATAAGATAAGTCCTGATGCTCAAAAGTAATAGTTAACAGCCCCACATTATTAAAAAAAAAAAAAAAACTAATAATCTTAAGAAGATTCTTTCATGGAAATGCTATAAATGAAACAAGTACGCAGATATATATTTCCCTAGGAAGACAAACAGTGTCGTCTTCTTCCTTGCTAATCAAGACATGGAGATATACACAGATAAGACTGTTTCTGTGTCAGTGTATGTGAATTTACAAATTTCAAGCAAAAAGCAGTTTGAAACCAGAACTACACAGTGGGAAAAACTTGAAGCAGGCAAAAGCCAACTAAAACATGGAGGAAAAAGAGACCTTTATTTGCTTATTTGCTAAAAGAGCCACCAGACTACAAGACCCTACAATTACAGCTGAGAAAAGTAATTACTTACTTTTGAAGCATCTAGAACCATTAGTACAATATCCGATGATTTGGAAACAGCGATAACCTGAGGTTAACAATGGAAGGTCTCATCAGGGTTTATGACATTCACATTGTTCAAGTCAAAAGGTAAGCAGCACCTTACATAGTGAAGTTCAAATGCTTTACCTGCCTACCACGCCCCTTGCCTTCAGACGCACCCTCAATGATTCCGGGAAGATCAAGCAACTGGATTTTGGTATCGTTATAATGAATAATGCCAGGTATACAAGTAAGGGTGGTGAACTCATACGATGCAGCCTCTGAATGTGTTCCAGTTAACATTGTCAAAAGTGTTGACTTTCCCACACTGTAACAGATAAAGAACAATACAATTTTGTTCTTGAGTATAATGTTCATACAAAGAAAGAAAGACATGCAGGTGACTAACGCACATATTATTTAGGAAGTACAGAAGCATCAAGCATCTTAAAGTTTAGCATGCTGCATTTTATTCCTCCAACGTGAAAACAGATATCTAGTTTGCTTTACGAACAGTTTATCATTTTTCGAGGTGGAAAACAAAAGCAGGTTGGAGTAGATTATGTCCCCGTTAACACCATAAATGCCCTTACTCATAAGCTAAGACCAAGTTCAAATTGATATCAAGTCAGTGGCTAACATCCACCTGTTTTTAATCCACATCATATAGAGGAATCAAACTCCCTTTCCCTCTTGGTCAAGAAAATGACCCTTGATCACCAATATATTTTTTCCATGGTAAATTTCTACTTTCCGAGAACGCATATGATCTAAAGTAACAAACCTGGGAAATCCTATTAGCGCAACACGTCCGTGGCCAAATTTTGTAACTTCAAATCCCTCTCCAGCGCCACTAGAACCCTAATGCATCATCAAAGTATTATCAAGACAAAAATACTTCTAAAAAGTATATTCCTTTCACAAGATTAGAACTAGAGTCAACAAGGTATATTAGACATTTCAGACTTCTAACTGTTTGAGTTCCCAAAAGGTAAAAATCACAACATACGCACTAGAAAGTTCATAATCCTAAGATTAAGTGAAATGATAATTACCAATAAATACAAGTTATCAGATTAACAATATCTAAAAGTTGCTTACTTTTGGTGGCTCCAATAACTGTGTCCTCAGCTTTGCAATTTTAGCCTTGAGTTGACCGAGATGGTATTCTGTCTCCACATGTAGAAATATGAGTTCGTACAAATTCTAAATGCAGCTAAAGAAGACAAAACTCTTCAACCAGTTAAATGATAAAAGAATAGTGCCTTAGAAACGCAAAATATGAGGGGAAATCAAGCATGGTATCTAGAAAACCAGTCTAAGCTTATTTCATATGTTAGATATGAACTACATGGAAAACCAAGAAAATAATTTCCAGACGAGAAATTTCTACCAGTAAATTTGCCAGCATAAAAGTAGAGCTATGGAATTGGAATTTCTGAAGAATATTGTATCCGGATTTCCTATTATCAGTGTTTTCCAGATGCCGTCTAAGCATACTATCTTAATTATTACTGTAATTATTCTAGATTAAAAACGCAAACAATGGTCAAAATAAAAACAAAAAGAATGGATAAGAAATGTACAAAGGATAGTGCCAAAACGCATCTTACCAGTAGCTTTATTTTTCTGGGTCCGCGCCATCTCGGCTTCAATCTCTTTGATCTTTTCAATAATCCCCATGGTACCTCAAAACCTATATCCGATGATTAAGCACAAGGATATAATATCCTAAATAAGAATGACAGATAACTGACGATTAGTGCACTGAGATGCCACAAAAGCAATTACCCAAAAACTCGTTAATTAGATTAGATTCATTAAAGCAAAAATGATGTGAATAAAATTCGTTTACTCTATACAAATTCAAGTAACAGTTCAGCACTATATATCATTGAGCAGATTATATACACATATATGTAGAGAGTGAAGAAGAAAGTTTCGGATTACTTGATGGAGTATTTTCCAGATGCCACCGAGAGCTTGATGGAGGTCTGGTCTGGTTCTTTTGGTTGTAGGGCTTTCTGAGGAAAATAGGGTTTGTGCATTTTGTTTTTCCCCCATTTTTTCAAAAGAAAAGCCCCAGGAGTGTTAGTCTAGAGTAGGAAATTTCTAAAGGGCCAAGGTCAGGTTCTGTACAGGTCTGGTTTTTAATGAGATACTGTTATATAGTGTATGTCAGGTAGAGTGTCTGTTTGTAATTAGTAATCGAGCTCTGTAAAGAATATAGCCAGACCGGTCTAGAGTACAAGCTCCACTCTACTTTTTTTTTTCCGAATAATTCTAGTTTGACAAAAAAATAGACAAAAAGAATTACAAAAGTAATATGTGTCTTATCTGATTAATGTTAATGTAAAAGTAATGTGATGTGTTGAAAAACAAAATTGTGTCATGTGTCAGTTTTATTAAAATTTTTATATGTGCTTTTGTTCAAATAACACAACTTTTTTTATTAGTATTATTAAATTGGAGTATTTGAAAACACACCTAAGCTCGACCGTGGCATTACTATAACTTTTTTTTTTTAAGAGAAAGAAAGAAGTGTTCATGCAATTTGTATGTTGATTTTTCTTGAAAATAACAAAATAAAAAAAGGTTCTAATACTTACCAGGACTCATGTAATCTAACGACAACTCTTTTAATTAAAGCTTCAATTATAGTCCTCTACAATCTCCCATGTAATGTTCCAATAGGAAAAAATTGCTGCTTGCATTGTCTTATTAATAATTCATATTCAAAGTCTAGCGCAACTTACTATTTAAAAAGAATAATTCTATTTAAACAAAAGAGAAAACATAGAGTTTGACAAAATAGATATGTAGCCTATGTAACTGACATTGATTTAAAAGTGATGTAATATATTAAAAAATAATACCCGGCCATGTATCAGTTTTTGTTTCACTTTTTATTTCCCTCCTAATTCAAATGGCACAACTCATTTAAAAAATCAATAAGGCTGAACTGAGACCCTTTTGCAATCTGAATGTAGTTTGCCAAGTGAAACTATCACATGGACAAAAATTCTACGGGGACATAAAATGCGGATATTTATATGTGACATTCCTATGTGACACACTTGTATTGAATAATAAAAGAAATAGTCATGTAATCATTACTCAATAAATATGTGACACATAAAAATGTCACTTATAAATATCTCTATTCACGTCTCCCTAGAATTGCTCATCACATGGATGCTATTAACCATTTCATTGTTAGTTTAACAATATATGAAATATGAATTAGTCTAGAGCCCGCCGTCAACCACTTAAGAAAGCCCGACATTGGGCAATAAAACAGAGTTTTCCTATAAAAATAGATCTGGTTCCAATTTGAAACCAGATCTGTGAGCGCCACATGGAGAAGTGGGGCTCAAAATTGATTGACAAAAAACCAGATGCTCTTCTTTCAATGGCGTCTGCTTCTCCTAGCATCTTCTACCCCTCCAGCGAAATCAACAGCGAACCCTCCAGCGAAATCAACAGCATCTTTAATATCAGATTTTTATCACCAAAATGGATGAACAGCTATTCTTTAAGCTAAAGAGAAGATCTTCCACTCCATTCTCTTCGCTCACAAAATCTGCTTCCAGAATAGGGGAAATTTGTTATTTCATTACATGTTCTAATCGATTTCCCAAAGTATAGCTACAAATGTTAAACGGCTGCAATTCTTCTTCTACCGAAAGTCTAATTTTCGGCAACCAGTTCCTGTGAGAATGCAAGCTGTCCTTAAAACCCAGAAATTATTGTTGAGTCCTTACAAATGGAAACTCTGAGAAGTCTATTTTTGCTATTTTTGCCCCGATGACAGTTGGATTGGTATATTTCTTGGATCGGTATATTTCTTGTTCCTCAGAGTTAATTGATTTTGCTTTGCAAAGAAATTACTTTTATCAAAATCAACAAATCTCGTTCACCGTTGATTTCTGGGTAGAATATGAGCAGACGCATTTGAAAGATGATCTGGGTTTGTTTTAATCAAATTGTAGGACCCGCTCGCCATATGGACAGATCTGGTTCCAAATTTGGAATGAGATATGTTTGAGTAATTCTAATGGGGACTGAAAAAGAGACATTATTCTTGACATTATAATGTAGCATATATTTATTGGGTGATAATTAGATGATTATTTTTTCATCATTTAATACAAGTGTGTCACACAAGAGTGTCATCTAGTAATATCCTATTTTCATGTCCTCTTAGAATTTTTCGATCTGTTTTTATAGAGAAACTCAAATGAGACGCCCCATATTGCTACCTCTTCTACATAAGAGCATGATTAGTACTGGGGAAAAAACTCAAATTTTTCCCCCCAACAAAATCAAATGATGTGTCAAAATGAGGGTATAAAAACCCAAATTGAGGGGAAGGAGCTAAATGAGGGGCTAAATTTAGCCCATCATTTGGCTTTTTCCACCCCCATTAAATTTGTCCCAAAAAAATATTCAATTCAATTAAATGTTACCGTGTGTCAATTTTAAATATTTTAATAAAATATATTATTAAATAGAAAATAAAAATAAAAATGTGAAAAATAATATCATTTGTATGAAATCTGTAAAGTGATACGTTAATGGAAAATACAAAATGTTGTGTAGCCAAAAGAGGGGAAAGTGAGCCAAAGCAATAATAAATATGGATTGAATGATGTATACATTGAAAAGAAAAATGAAATAAGAGTGCTGGATGAATTGGATGAATTTGAATGAATTGAATGAATATATCAGTGAAAGCCCCAAAAAAAGAGCAAACTTTCGTTGAAAAATAATATTAGAATTTAATGGACGAAGTGTCAAGAAATTCAACACTCAACTGCCAAATAATAAATAGGTAGTTGAATGGCTAATTTATGAGATAAATTTTGCTGATTTTTCCCTATAAAATGTGAAACTACTACACTCTTCACACAAATACTTTCAATATTCTATCTCATATAATCATATTTTCATTGTATTTTTACTCTTGCAATTGTTTCCTCTCCAATCATATAAAATTACTGTGGCAGAGAGTTCAAAGTCGAAAAAAAGAGTAAAGGTCCAAATTGGAGAAAGGAAGAAATGGAGGCATTGTGTCGAACTTGGACAAAAGCCACTGAAGATCCAATTGTTGGCAAAGATCAAGTGAAAGAATCCTTTTTAACAAAAATGTATGGGTACTACAAGCCCCTATCTGCTGCCTCACCATATGCAAGTTGTCTTAATGCCCCGATAATTTTTTGATATGGTGAAAATCCTAGGCGACCAAAGGCATCATGCTCTAGGCAAAAATATGGTTCTGCGTTGACAACATCAAAGAGTATACGCTCAAACAATGAACGGCTCATTCGAAATCGAGTTCGAAAATCATGTTCACTATAAACCGGCCGTGGGCAAACGTAGTCATTCATCAATTGATGATATCCTGCGTCTCGACCACGCTCTTTAGATTGACGAGCGCTTGAACTGCTTGTGTTAACTCCCATTAAGCTTGATTGCCTAACTAGCATTTGGAACTCCAAATCATCCTGTTGATCCTCATCTTCAATGATCATTTGGGTAATCATTTCATCGAATGGATCTCCATTCATGTTGATTGATGAATGTGACCTCTTACAAAATACAATGACAATTTCTAAAGCTCGCAAGGGAGAGGAGATGCAGTGGTTTGCAACAAAACTAAAAATGTGGCATACATATAAGCCAAAAACACTTGGTACTACAATAATTCCTCTAACCAATCACACATTAAGTTAAAAAAAAATAAAAATAACGTAAGGTGTTATAATTTGGCTCTTTGTTGCAATTAATGTGAAGGGGAAAAAACCCAAATACCTATATTCATTTTTCTCCCCAGGTTTTTCTCCCTATACATTATTTGGAAATAGGTTTTTTCCCCTGGCTTTTTTCCCCTTGGCTTTTCTCCCCTTGGGTTTTTCCCTCCAACACTAATCTTTCTCCAATATCAATTACTGAAAATGCTAGAAAATTTTCAATCTAATAATATATCTAATCAAAAGTGATTTTGCTGCAACCAGAGGGGTCAAAATTTGCCTGCAAGTGAAAGTCCAGCTGACACCCATCTCTACGGTAACAACTAAACGTTAGCTATGAAGCCAAAACAAATGGCACCATGAAATGATTCCAGACTCAGCCAGCAAAGGAGATGGTAGTACACAACTATGCTTCATCGACTAAACATCCAGCAATCAATAAGTTTTTCTCCCCAGGTTTTTCTCCCTATACATTATTTGAAAATAGGTTTTTTCCCCTGGCTTTTTTCCCCTTGGCTTTTCTCCCCTTGGGTTTTTCCCTCCAACACTAATCTTTCTCCAATATCAGTTACTGAAAATGCTAGAAAATTTTCAATCTAATAATATATCTAATCAAAAGTGATTTTGCTGCAACCAGAGGGGTCAAAATTTGCCTGCAAGTGAAAGTCCAGCTGACACCCATCTCTACGGTAACAACTAAACGTTAGCTATGAAGCCAAAACAAATGGCACCATGAAATGATTCCAGACTCAGCCAGCAAAGGAGATGGTAGTACACAACTATGCTTCATCGACTAAACATCCAGCAATCAATAAGTTTTTCTCCCCAGGTTTTTCTCCCTATACATTATTTGAAAATAGGTTTTTTCCCCTGGCTTTTTTCCCCTTGGCTTTTCTCCCCTTGGGTTTTTCCCTCCAACACTAATCTTTCTCCAATATCAGTTACTGAAAATGCTAGAAAATTTTCAATCTAATAATATATCTAATCAAAAGTGATTTTGCTGCAACCAGAGGGGTCAAAATTTGCCTGCAAGTGAAAGTCCAGCTGACACCCATCTCTACGGTAACAACTAAATGTTAGCTATGAAGCCAAAACAAATGGCACCATGAAATGATTCCAGACTCAGCCAGCAAAGGAGATGGTAGTACACAACTATGCTTCATCGACTAAACATCCAGCAATCAATAAGATAAACAGCAGTTCCACAACAAATGAAAGCACTTTTATCCTTTTACCTATGCTAGACGGGCTAAAATCTGGTATGTACAAACGAAGCAAACACTGGTTTTATTCATGTACATTTGGATTGCTGTCAGTGTGCCCAACAACATTGATCCCACCGAAGGTTGGAGGAAGTTGTGCTTGCATTTCAGCCAATTCTCTCACTCTTAACAGAATTGAAGCAGGGATTGGAACAGAGGCGTGCTTACGAGAATTTTGCATCTGCATCTGTACAAAAAGCAAGAAACTTCACTACACTGAAAAAATCAGGACATTATTTGGTAAGGCAAGCAACTGTGAATTGAAAAATAAGGAAGCACATACAATAAAAAAAATAACAATATTTAACAGTATTCAAATTAAAATGACTACAATGGTATATCTTTGGAAATTAATGAACAATTGTAGAGTAGACCACACAAGATAACAGAGATAATAATTTAATAAAAAAAAATGATCCCTCTCTTTTTTACTCCGCCAATGCAAAAGCTTAAAAACTAGAAATCCAAGTCCAGTAAGAACTCCAAATGTTAAAAAAGGACATGGCAACTACAACACTTGCAACAACTTTGGCCCTTGTATATTAAATCATTTTTTCCACAAACTCGTCTCCATTAACACCATAATACTACCCTACTTTTCAACCACATTCTCTCAAGAATCACTTCTCACATAATCAATTCCCCAAAAAATCCAAACCAGACCATCAAAGGAAAAATGATGAGACCTCATGTCATAATCAGAACTCAATACCGTCAGAAATGTCAAAAATCCAAAATACTGTCCCTTCCAGATCAGCCCCATCAATAGGTACTTAACAGGCAAGAGAAACCCCATGGAAGCTTTGAAAGCACATTTAACATTAGGCAAAATTCTGAATCCTTCCCCAATCATCAAAATTCTGAATCCTTCCCCAATCATTCTCATTCAATGATGATTTGCTCAATGTCATTCATTGCACAAATCCCGAATCAATCTGCCGTGCAACATGACGACAAGTCAATAGAAGTCGCTAGAAACTAAAAATTCAGAACTCCTCCCAAATATTAGCGAGAGATTGGGGAAAGAGTATGTTAGCCCGTATGAAATTTACCATCACTATCACCATCACCATCATCGAAAAAGTAAATTTTTCAGAAGAACGTGTTTAGAAAGTGCAAAATTTATGGGAAATATAAAAAATACGATGCTCGTCCCATATATTTTGGCTTTTCACAAGGATTAAGAATTGAATTGGAAAGATATATTCTGTAAATTGTGTTCCTAATGTACCCTTATTTAACAAGTACAACTTAAACTGATAGTTATAACTAGAGTATTAAATCGGAGTAATTTAGTAAAATAATTTAAATTAATATTCCAAACAAAGAAACAAGACTCTGTATTTGGAACATCCAGAAGAAGAAAACAAGGCTATATGTGTGGCACAGAGGGAGTAATTTTCTTTTGTGAACGTCTCGTTATCAATGTTCAGGGGAAAATGATTTGAAAGAACCATGACAAAACAAAGGCGTAGGTTGTCGTGTTTATTAGCACACATCATACTTTGAACTGGCAGAACCTTCTTTGTGATCAACTTGAAGCTGGCCAAGGATAATATGTGAGTGGGGTTTTTCGGTTTTTTGTGTTATGGGTGGTTGGGGGAAGGCTGGGAAGATACACTGGCATAGAAGATTTTTCTCACCCCCTTTTCAGTTGGCAACTGTGCAAAGCTAGCTCGCAGCAGATTCCTCCACTTGTCCTGAAAATTAAAATATATTTCAGATTTTGCAGAAAATTTTGCAAAGCTAAATTGCATACCTAGACTTTAAGTGGTGACTGAACCTGCGACAACTTAATTCATCAATCCAACAATTCAATACCTACCTTAAGGTCTACTGACGTCCGATAAGAATATGACGCGAAGGCAAGGCGTTTAATTTCAGACCATCTACCAGCACCATATTTGGCCACCCCTTCAACTAGCTTAACAACCTCACTCAGACTCCATGGTCTGTGATGTTTCCTTCTCATTCTTCCATTTGTTGCAGGCCCAGTTGCCACATCATCATCTGAATTATTCTCACATGAGTCCATGTTATTTAGCTCCTTCTCCAGCTCAACTTTCCTTTCAGCATTCAGATCATCAGAGGAACTAACAGGCTAGGCAAATAAAAGAGGTTCAATCAGCAATGAAGAACATGCCTTAATCCTTTGGGTGGGGGGGGGGGGGGAATCATATTAGATCGCAATTAATTTTAAA